>CAJNJA010015792.1:0-11604 GCA_905231915.1 Symbiodinium necroappetens | reverse complement strand
CCAAGAGGCCAACGGCATGCTGGAAAAACCTGCTCGCTGAAGAATGCACAGGCAGCTCATCTCTTTCAAATTACCAACTCACTTACGGGGAGTACTCCGCGTGACACTCGTGCCCCACATGCCCCACACGATGGGGCTCGTTGTTGGCCTCGTTGGGCTGTCGTATGTGCCTCCTGAATTGGAGTTTCTCGGTTCCGGGACTGTCGTCGCGGTCTCCAGCGTCTTCTGGGGTGCGTTCGGCATGGCTTCAGAAAGCTAAAAGGTCTGGGCGGCCCCATGCGGCCCCCGTTCCTTGTACGTCCTTGTTGCCCGTGGCCTCTCGGAGAGCTCTTGCTGTCGTGTTTGCTCGGACTCTTCATTCCTGCGGGTAGTTGCTCACCTTCAGTGGTTGTGGTGGGTCATGGTGGGTCAAAGTGAGGTAGGGCGGACATTGGTCCCTTCCATTGACAGGCCCTTTAATTAGGTCCATTGAGTCTTCACACAAGTCCCGGATCAGACCTGCCCGGCCCCCGAGAATTAAGTAGGAATCGATCCCTGAGAGTGTGCCGGGCTGTTTGGCTGGACGGGGAAGGCTGGCTTGTTGCTGTATGTTGCTGTCAATGTCGGTGGGCATCAAATTCGCTTCGATGACTTGTCATGAACATTTGCTCGCTACCTTTATCTGATTTCCCTTGCTACACTTGCAACATACAGGTAAAGCAGGCTTCCCTGTCCGACCGACTCTCTCTGTTTCTGTCTCTCTTTCGCAATATTTCTCTGTCCTACAACTCTGCCACAACTGGGGGCTCAGCCTCAGGTACTCTTCATAGGTGTCCAAGTACCGGTCCAGCTCTTTGCGCAAGTCCCACCATGAGGCGTCCAGTGCTCTCAACGTTGCAACGAAGGACAGCTCGCGCAGGTCGTCCTGCGATGCACCAAAGATCTGCTGCATGTCACGTCGGCGGCATGCGCAACATCGGGAACTAACCTGTTCAGGCAGTCCTGCAAGCCCTCGGAAAGAATGGACTGCCGCAGCCTCAAAGGGTTGACTCTTCCAAGCGCCATAAGTTCCTCAGATTTTCCTCAGCCTCTCCTGGCCTGCTCTTCGAGGCAGCCGTGCGGTAGATTCCCAATGTTCGTGTCTTTGCACGCAAGACCTTGTTCATGCTCACTACGAACGCCGCAGTCCTGCACACATCTGGCGACAATCAGAATACTTCCAGTACAGCACCTTCCAGTGTGGAGTTGAACGTCATAAGATGTTTTGTCCCGAACCATGGTTTTCAATCCCGTGCTACTATCCAAGCCTCGTTCCGCACTCACACGGCGGCTGCAACCATGTTCTGCAACGGCTTTTTGCGGCACTGCCCAGCTGGATTGGCCGTGAGCTCAGGGCGATACACTTAAGTGGAGCAGCGCTATGCTGATAAAAGCCTGCAAACTGAGGACTTCTCCGTGCCTTGAGTATCCTTTAGTGAAGCCTTCACAGGCAAATGCGTAATGTCAAGCATGAGCTGTGTTTCGGATGGGACGCTGCCTACAACATGTCGGTGCGTATGCTGACAAAGCGTGGGTTGCAGGTACCAGAGACGACAGAATGCATGCTTGCTACATCCTGCCACCGTCACGGGTGCATCATATTCATTTTCATTTTTTTATGTCATCGTTGTGCCTTGACAGATTGGCGTCTTCAAACACACTCAAACAACAACGGGCAAGGATGCTGGTGGAATCCTAATGCTATCGAAGAACCCGTGACATGCATCCTTGATCATCCTTAACTGAAGTCGGAAAGATCGGCCAACTCTCGTGTACAAATCATGTGTCCATGAGCTCGAGATTTAACATGCTGGCATTTGCCGCTGCCACACTTGCTGTAGTTCTCAGTTCTCAGTTCGCTGTCGCTCTTTCTTTCTTTCTGCAGGGCTTAGGGGTCAGCGTTGCCGATCCTCAGGCCTTTGGCCGCTCTCTCTCTCTCTCTCTCTCTCTCTCTCTCTCTTCTTTCCCCCGGGCTGTGGTGGGGAGTTGCCTCCCTCTCTCCCCCGGGCATGAGGGTCGGTCAAGACCCCCGGGCCACAGGCCCGCCCGCATGTTGTTCATGCAGGTGAAGGGGTGTGAGGAGCGAGCATAATACCCCCACTGACTAAAGTCATTTCATGGACATGTTCCCCCTTTACGCACTGACTGATGTTCCGTTTCGGCCATACTGAATGGGCAGTGGCGGAAGTGAGCGTCTCAGGGTGGACTTCGACTTTGTGACAACTTGTGCTATGGTCCCCTTTGCATGACGCGTAGTCCTTCGAGGACCACTATGTCAGAGATGGCGAGAGGAGCACGGTCCAAAGTGGCTACTCTCTCTCTCGCTCTCCCTCCCTCCCTCCCTCCCTCCCTCCCTCCCTGCAGCACTGTAATAGCAGAGAATGGCTGGACAGCCTTGTGAAGGCAGCGAAGGCTTGCACAGGCTTGTCAAGTATTGCGATTTCCAACAGCGCTCCTCCGCTCCACTGTGACCGCGTAGGACGTCTGAGTCTGCGCAGATGCCTTGAGTGTCGCCTTCAGCCGCCCCGTTTCTTCGGCGAGGAACTGCATCCCGGAAATGTTGCCGAGTTCTTGGCCGACCTGCGCAGGGCTGAAGTAAACAGCTTGGCATTTCCCTACGAATGGCACATCCCTCGCTCTGGATCAGATCCTTCGGCCTCTCTCGTTCCCTGGACAGCGGATTGGAACGCCCGGAGAGCACGCTGAGAGGCGATCTTTGCCGTGGGGTGCAGGTTCCGCTGGAGGAGTTGTCGCATCTCACGGACGTCCGTGGCCAGCCCGGCACGCATCTGCTGGAAGTCTTCGTGCTGCGAGGCTGCCAAAAGGCTGGCCGACTGAGAGCTGCCTGGGAAGTATGCCTGGAAGAGGTTGCGCCTCGGACAAGAGCGGTGGGGAGGCAAGGGCTCTGGAATTCAGCAGCGGCATACGATGTCACAAGCGCAAACAGCGGAGCCGAGAGGCATCTCCCGCTGTAGAACCGAAACGCCCTCTTCCAGGCTCGTGAGGATCGCTGCGTCGCCTTTCTTCACGGCGTCCCGAACACAGTGGAGGTCGCAAAAGGTCCGCGCCAGGCCGTGCCTTCGTAAACGGGTCCATCAATCGAGCTCACTTGTTGACTTGTTGACTCCCCATCGCACCTACGGAATGCTGAACAACTAGACCCAACGAGCCCACATAGAAGAAGCCATGTTTTTTCTTTTACGCGCCGAACCGAGCCGCCGAGGCAAACGAGGCAGTAGCCAGATTGGTTGGGTACGAGTACTCGTTAAGGCATCCAGCCTTCTGCGCTAATAAGCTCATACAAATCCCTAAACCTTTACTAGCCCAACTCCATCCGAGGCGAGGCGAAACAGCCTGTATCACCTCTCTTCGAAACGCCCAACACCCAATTCTTGGCTACTTGGTATAAACATTTGGGATCATTTGGGCTTCTTTACGGGATGCCCCTATCGAATGAATGACTCATTGAACAGAGGCGCTGAACGGAGTTGCAGTCCTCATTGTCGGCGGCCACGAAACGGCTGTTCCTTCCGATAAGCCGCTGGTTGTTGTTGACCTTTATGATTTTTCGGGCCACCTGAGCGAGAGCACAAACAGGAACAAACCAATCAGAATCCAATCAGCGATGAGTAATCTATAAACGAGCTCCTCTAGAACCACGTTGCTGGGAAACAAAGCAGGAAACTTCTGACAGTAAATCTCTCATTTTGGACCTAGGACCTAAGAGCTTGGACGTAATGGTTTCAGACTCGTGTGTTGTGCTTTTTGCCGCCTTGGCAACCGCGGACAGGATCTTGCCAGCCTTTATGGTGGGGCCAGGACTTGCAACGTCCACATCTGGTGTCGCCTCGAGCCAGTCCTGGACTTCCTCTGCCAGATCGTTGAACCATTCCACCCTGACAGCTCGCGAAACACACAAGAAAAAATGGCGCAGCAACCTGTCATGCAATTGTCATCACAGGCACTTTCGGTGCTCGTTCTGCCATTTGGCCAGCTGGAAATCACGGGCGATTTCACGGTCGGCACACTCCTGGACTTAGGGTTGCCAAACAGAAGTCGGGCAAAAGGATCTCTGTGAGGGTAGTGCACCTGCTAACCAATCAACTCTCCGAACTGTGCACGGGGAGTTCATGGTGGGTTGAGGGTGGGAGTCGGGGGCATTTTCGTCTGCTATCGTTTGCCTTCAGCCTTACGTTGCGAAAAAGTCTTTGTGACGTCTTCACGTTCCACCACTAGCAGCCCATGGCGGTGGATGCTTTCGGGCCGTTTTGTCTGGAGAATCTAGGTCCCTCTGCTTGGTAGCTTTCATATTGTTTCGGGTCATGTAATTAAACCTTACTTATGCTCACGCGCTTCCTCTTTGACTGTGACTGTCGGCACAACATGCGTCTGTCATCGCCCGTCCTTGACGGTCGTGGGTGTGAGGCCAGATTTGCCCGGCTCGTCCACGTCTCCCAGGTTCCATGCATAGTAGGACATGCCCTCGCCTTCGTTGTCGATGTCGGATTCGAACTTATCTCCATAGCCATCGATGTCAGGAATGCCGAAGAAGTTGTCCGGCGGGAGGCCAGTTTTCTTCTTCTTGGTTTTTGGAGTGCTGAAAACTAAGCCACACGGGTTGTCCGTGTCTTTGAGCTCCTCCGCCACTTCGTTCATGATCGTCTGATCAAACTTCTCAGAGCCTGGGTCGGACTCCTCCTTGCACTCAGGCACGTAGGCCGGATCCTGACCGCCAACTGTTGACTTTGGCCTGGGGCCTAGGGAGTCTGGGATCCTCAAGAGTACTTGTAAGTTTCTTTAGTCATATTGAATCATGCCAAACCATAATTCAGGTACTCCGCTCGATAAAGCAATCTTTTTCAGAAACCATTCCGCGACCCTGGTTTACAAGTTTTGGGGGCCGTGAGTGGGTCTAGTCTAAACTCAAGCCGTGCAGCAAGCAGTCCAAGCCCAGGCCGCCAGCTTGAAAGCCCAGGAAGTATTCTCCATAAACCGATACCCTCAAGCCTTACACTAGCGACTCCTGCAAGTAAATCGTGCAGTAGATTGAAACCTGGCCAGAATTTGGGATATGCTGTCCAAATCCGCCGACCCCTCTTGGGGCGGCTCCCGGAAGTTGCGTTCCATGGGGTCTTTTACAAATTTAATTCAAGCCCAGCCCTCCTTGGCCTGTTTTCTGCGTATTCTTCATGGTAGTTGAGTAATTTAATTCCACCCCAAAACCTCCAAAAGACATGCCGCCCTGCACCCCGTTCGTGGTATGGTATTTTGGTTGACTAATTTGATTCCACTCCAATGCATGCCCAACCCCTCTAAAAGATACCCAGCCCACGCCGCCCGCCGCCCCGGCCCTCCTTAGCCTGTTTTCATGGTATTTTGGTGGAAGTTGAGTAATTCCCCACATCATTGTGTTTTTTTGTTTGTGTGCCGCGCACCGTGCTCCTCACCCATCATCATCATCATCATCATCACCCTCACCCTCACCCTCCCGTACCACACACGACACCCCTAACAACATACACATACAGACACAACACATACACAGCACACACGCACAGACACACACACACACACTTTTACTTACACTTCACACACACACACCACCCACACACACACACACACTTCACACCACACACACACACACTCTCACACACACACACACACACACGCCCCTAACAACACGACGCAGTAACGCACGCCACAGACACGCACACGACGACGCATCACACATAACACAGCAGACGCACGACACATACATACACAACACATACACAACACACACGCACAAACACACAACATACACACACGATGCACACACAGCACTGGAAGACTGTAAACGCCACTAAACGCTCTCTCTCTCTAGAGGGTTCTGCGGAAGAAACGCGCGCCTGGGACCAAATCGTCTGGAAGACTTATAAATGCCACTAAACGCTCTCGCTAGAGGGCGCTGTGGGAAGAAACGCGCGCCTGGGACCAAATCGTCTGGAAGACTCTAAACGCCACTAAACGCTCTCGCTAGATCGGGGCTCTGCGGGAAGCAACACGCGCCTGGGAAATCGTCTGGAAGACTGTAAACGCCATTAAGCGCTCTCGCCAGAGGGCGGGACCAAATCGTCTGGAAGACTGTAAACGCCACTAAACGCTCTCTCTAGAGGGCTCCGCGGGAAGAAACGCACGCCTTAACAATTGGACCAAATCGTCTGGAAGACTGTAAACGCCACTAAACGCACTCGCTAGATCGGGGCTCTGCTGCAAGAAACGCGCGCCTGGGACCAGTGTCATGCCTCGTTTGGGGCTGGATTGGTTGTATAGTACTTTAGTACTAGAAATGCCTCGCTTGGCGTTCTGGCTGGATTGGGCTCACAACGCACACACCACACACCACACAATAACACACACACGCACAACACACACACAGAGACACATACAACCTACGCAACACACACACAACACACACACACACAAAACACACACACAAAACACACACACACACAAACACATACAACCTACGCAACACACACACAACACACACACACAAAACACACACACACACAAACACATACAACCTACGCAACACACACACACAACACACACACATCACACACGACACACACACACAACACACACACACACACATCACACACGACACACACACACACACACTCCACACACACACACACAGCACACACACACAGAACACACACACACACATCGCAGACAACGCACACAACAGACACAACACACACACACACGCACACACACACACAGACACTTGCAGACCAGTCATTTTTACCTAGATGGATGCTGTTTGTGCTAGATTATTACATGGCTTTCTCTTCAATTGCTCTCAATTGTTTCCAGTGCCACAGGGGGCCCACTGNNCACCATGCACTGACAGTGTCTTCGTTGGGCAGTGTCTGTCAGGCATGCACTGCCCCCCTGCATTTATTAGTTTTAGATCCTTAGAGACAGGACTTTCACACACACATCAGCGGGTTAACCCGGTAAATTAGCGAAGCATCAGAGTGCAGGTACTCGACAGTAAAACAGCAGAGGTCCTTGGAAACAGGAATTTTTACACACACAACACCGGGTAAAAACCCGGTAGTGCAGCACAGCATCATAATTGAACGCTTTTCACTTGCAAAACATATCAAGCTGCGGGTGAAACACTTCACGACTGCATGTCTACATCTTGCAAAGCAGATGCACTCAAGGATGGTTGCTGAAACTCGAGCTGGGTGATGACAACGTTAACAGGTTCGTTCAGTACGAAGTTCGAAAGAGGCTCCCAGAATCTGACATGTCGATTTTGTTGTTCGGGCTGAAAAGTAGACGGAGGGCGCCACGATCCAGTGAGTTCATGTACATGAGCACTGAGCGAGCGCTTGAGCAAGTCTACCGAGTCCCCATAAAGCATCGTGATATGCAGGGTGGTGGGCACGATGTTGGTTGTGGAGTGACTGTGCCCATGCTGCATCGGAACGAAATTCTCAGGGATGCTGATCTGGAAGCGCAATGAACTTCCGTCACCACTGATCTGAGCGGTGTCAGCGGAGCGTTTGGTCATGATGCTGCAGTCGGAAAGGGGTTCGGGAATATCACGAACTTGGGTCCCAAATCAGCGGAACATCACAGTAGAACCTAGATGCACTTAAAACGTAAGGCAAAGCAGCGAAATGTTTGAGAATCCACTTTTAGGCTGTCGTACAAAGGTGAGACGTTGTCACAAAGGGTGAGACTCTGGCTGGGTAGCTGCAATTTGTGTAGAAAGCAAAGCCGAAGGACTATCAAAATGACGAAGAACATCGTTCATAGACTGTTGGACAGTTTGTTTGTCCTCTTCAATGCGGTGCTGAAGATCCGCACGGACTTGCTGCAACTCAGCCTGAGTGTAACGTATCCACCTTTGGAGTGGTAGAAGCGGATCATGTGCTGAACCAATAACATCCGTTATCATGGCTGAAAGATTAAACCGAGGCAATATGTCCATCAACTGTGTGAGCATCAGGATGTTGACGACGAGTTTCAGCACATTTGCATGTAGGCGGTAGATCCCAGGACCACTGCTCAGCAAGTTCAATACTGTTGTAAATGACATCACGTAGTGATCGATGCTTCCCAGCGACACACTTCTTGTAGGGGAGGTGAAACGGGATCATGTAGTCTTTGCACTGAATAATGATGTTACTGATCCAAAGCTCAATGGCATCCTGAAAGGAATCATGAGCAAGAAAAGGTAGAACCAATGGTTTAGGACCACGGGGTACGGCACACTGACGAAATGTGAGAATACGTCGAAGCACTGAGCGGACAAATGTTTGTGGTGGATCATCCAACAAATTGCACATACGATAAAGTGCATATACTTGATGATTGTGAAACTCTGCACTTCTGAGTCGTCTCTCTGTTTGATAGGCTTTCACGCCTCGATTGGCGATGTTCATAAGCAATAGCCAGTTGTCATATGGTTCAAGCACAGTGCTCTCATACAATCGGAGCAATCCTAAGATGCGAAGCTTTCGTCGTACTTTAAGCCAAAGTCGTTTGCCAGGGACTGCCATAGCATGACTTGACAGTAAACGTTTGGGTAAACCGAGTAGTAGAGGTGGGGTTAAGTCGAACAATCCACGGTGCATTGAGCTGTGGCTTCCAAGAATGAATAAACGAATACTCCGCAGCTCTGGCTTCATGGGAGGTATCAAAGACATGAATCGGCAAAAAAACTGCATCAAAAAGATCACCATGGGTGTGGAAATAATGTAGCATCAACTCGGCATTGCAGAAATCTCCTTGCTGCAACAATCGAAATTTACGTAGACGAGCATCATGTCGAGAATGCACTGACACTGTAGTGGATCCAAAGTAGAACCTGCGGCGTTGTAAAAGAGCACCATGAAACTGATTCCACCCTCGCTTTTCCACCAATGGCATCAGGAGAGAGAATGTGGACTGCATTGCTTTGTTCAAACAGCTTTGAGAACTCCAACAAACTGACTCCCTGTAAATGAAGAAGTCGTCTCTTCCAGGTACGAATATGTAGAGCCTGACAACTGCTTCTGAAGATGGCTTGTACCAGAAAAAAAGCAGCAAGTACTCGAACTCGAATAGGAAGTCTCAATGCAATATATTCAGAAACATCATAACAAAAATGCAATAAGATCATGAGACCCTGCATGATAATACGAGAGTTGTCAGAGAACTGCATATTGTCCTGATTGCCTAGTCAGACATCACACAGTGCAGTGGCTGCAAGCAAAACTGTAACGAGCTCAGGACCTCGAATCTTCGTTGCTGCAGCAACAGTACATCCGAGATGCGACAATTTGTCGCGCAAAAGATCAATACGTTCTTTGGGTAGGCTCTTGAGAATCTCAGGAGCACGTGCAATGGCAGCCATGAGTTCTTCATGCTTGGTCGAGCCAATTGTCTCTTTCAGACGTTTGACCCAGGCAGTAGTATTCTGCTTGGTGTGTCCCATGTTATGGGTAAGCAAAACTCGCTCTCCCAAGTGCTCTGGATTGACTGCACGATCCACAATGTCCTCTTTCATCACAAAAGGCAGTGGTGCCTCTTGCTTCTCAAGCAAACGACGTTTCTTCGGGGGTTGAGCTGCTTCAGCATCCTTGCTGTTCCGGGCTTTTTGAGCTTTTAGCTGAGCACGGAGTGATTCAATCTCTTGCTGAGCAGGTGACGATGACGAAGGCATGGTGGAAGCAAACGATTCGAGCTGTTCAATCAAAAACTTTGCAAGGGCTGGAGCCTGATGGACCTTGACTTCTTCAGCACTGGGGTGAGACTTTGAAGGCTCAGCAATCTTCTGAATTTTACAAAAATGGTTAGCTAGGTCATCAAGATCCCATTTCTTCTCTCGAATGACAGAAGGAACAGCTTGCATGAATACTGCTTCATTGACCTTCCTACATACGATCAAACTCATGTAGCTTCCATGCGAAAGGGCACGAAGGCGCTGGTTTTCCCATCCACGCCATACAAGGTCGACGAGTCGAACTTCTTCCATGCTTTGACCAACAAGACCATACTTAGAACTCCAGGCTGTCGGGGCAATCTTGCGAAGCATAGTTTTTCCGAGCACTTCACGGTTGTCAAGGTGAGTTTTGGTTTGAACGAAGGTCGTCGGCAAACCATGGGTCTTCGCAAAGCCTGTGGGACTGTTCCAATCATGGTACTTCTTGTTGGTGTGTCGAGGGTCCTCGTAGTCTTTGGAGTCCTTGGAGGCCTTTGTTGGGGTCCACCATTGTGGATCTCGGGCATCTTTGGCTTTCCAATCGGAGCCCCAGGATGAGGTTGACCACCAGGATGAGTTCGCCATGATGGAAGGTGATCAACAGGATGGTAGGAATAGGGGCTTCACACGTAAGCTGAAATGAAAACTGCAGAATGAGAGCACGTCGCAACAACGATATGTTCAAAATGAATATACATGAATGCAGCTGATGCTTGTACTTTGTCAACTAATGCAGGCAGCACTCGGTCACTCGTCAAGACAGATGTGAACCTTCAGACTCTGTACTACGAGAGCGGCTGCGACTTCGGCTTCGTCTGCGCAAAATGCTGCGAGGAGCGCAACCAGCCGCTATATCCGAAATGGTGGAACTGCTAGAAGCTTTGGCACAAAAGGCTTTAACAGAGTTAGAACCACTACTTGCCGGTGCATCATCTTCAGGAAGTGGTGTTGTTGGAGGTGGTAGCGGCGGAGGTGGAACAAGGTAGTTCACAACGTTGGGGCGCCACATGATGCTGCTCGATGGAGGTCGACATGGTGCCACTTCGTTAGCCGGTCTCAAAGAAGGCGGTCGTATCTTGGGCATAGCTTTGCGTAGCACTCCTGTAGGGTTAGGACCTCGTCTTTCCGTAGTTCGTACTGCTCGAGTGTGACTCTCTGCAATCTCGACGAAACATGTTTGCAACTGGTCAAGAAAATAAGTTCGTACATGATTGTTGGTCAGTGCATAATACAGAATGTTAGTGTGTCGTTCTGGAGTATGGTCCCCCTGGGGCGCGCCCTACGCGCGCGCGCGGCTACCCGCGCGCGCTTCGCGTGCTTCGCGCGCTTCGCGTGCTTCGCGCGCTTCGCGCGCTTCGCGCGCTTCGCGCGGCTTCGCGCGCGCTTCGCGCGGCTTCGCGCGGCTTCGCGCGTTCTTCGCGGGCTTCGCGCCGCTTCGCGCGTGCTTCGCGCGAGATCCGCGCGCTTCGACGCGCGGCTTCGCGGGGCTTCGCGCGGCTACCCGCGCGCGCATGCGCGCGCATGCGCGCGCTTCGCGCGCTTCGCGTGCTTCGCGCACTTCGCGTGCTTCGCGCGCTTCGCGCGCTTCGCACGCTTCGCGCGGCTTCGCGCGGCTACACGCGTGCTTCGCGCGGCTACGCGCGGCGTCGCGCGCGCTTCGCGGGCTTCGCGCCGCTTCGCGCGCGCTTCGCGCGAGCTTCGCGCGGCTTCGCGCGGCTTCGTGTGCGCTTCGTGCGCGCTTCGCGCGCCTTCGCGCGTGCTTCGCAGGCTTCGCGCCGCTTCGCGCGCGCTTCGCGCGCGCTTCGCGCGAGATTCGCGCGCTTCGCTCGGCTTCGCGC
>CAJNJA010015791.1:0-11604 GCA_905231915.1 Symbiodinium necroappetens | reverse complement strand
AGGAGTTTAGGGTTTAGGGTTTCCTACATGACTAAGAAACCATGGCCTACAACATCCAAAATATGTGGATCCATGCAAACAGCCCACATAAAGACCCAAAGGTGTCATAATCAGAATCCTATGTAGTAATATAGTAAGTATATTCGAGTTTGTCACCCTAACCGCCTGCAACATCCGTGCCGTTGTCGCAGCCCTGAAAAAAATCCCTAGACCCTGTAACACGAACGAAAAGCTCTACACCTGTCACCCTTCCGTAAACCCTAGAGCCCCAGAAAGCCGTGAACCTAACCCTGAGGCCGGTGTAAGCGCCTCGCGAGACAAACCGTGGAGTCGAAGGCACACCCGAAAAACAAAAGATTGTTACCCAGTTATTTGGGGTGCTTGTGTTGTATGTATGTATAGATAGATAGATAGTTAGATAGATAGAGGGTTTAGGGTTTATATCATAGGAGGGTTCTAAGGCTCCGTTTTTTGCAGCATGCGTCAGGGTTATTTGATTTCACACGCCCGCTTGGTTCTCTGGTTCTTTTGATATCGTTTTTGTTAAGAAATGGGCCATTTGGCGCTTCGGGTTCCTGGGGTTGAAATTTAGGGTTGGGTTATAGGGGGGCCATGTAAAGTTGAGGTCCAGAAACCCCAAACCCTAAACCCCAAACCCCAAGCCCTAAACCCCAAACCCTAAACCCCAAGCCCTAAACCGTCAAGCCTAAACCTGCTGTAGTGTTTTCGTATTGAGGGACTACCTGGGCAATCGGAAGCCTTTTGTCTTTATGTTGGGGTTTAGGAGGCTTCAAGGGTATCTATGTGGGTAGTTCTCTACAGTAGGGTCCCTTTTAGGCTCCTTATGATCAGGGTGCCGTACTATATTGAGGACCTAAAATGCCGGGTTTGGGACTTTGTGAGGGGCTTGGGGAGTTTAGGAGGCAAACCCTTAGCCCTCACCCCGCCGTCAAACAAAATGATCCACAACCAGGCGTCCAAAACCTTCCCATTCGGGGGCGTTTTGGAATCGTCTTAGAAGCCGAAATATTACCAATTGCATTCCTTACAAGGTTCCTGATGCTAGCTTCGTGTCAGATACCCAAATCCTTGCTTTTGATATTGAGGCTCCGACATAACCCTAAATTCCTAGATCCTAAACCCCTAAACCCCTAAACCCCTAAACCCCTAAACCCTAAGCCCTAATTCAGACTCCGACATAACCGAAAGCAGGCGTCCAGGGTCCGACTTGGAAGTTCGGGGGCTCGCCCGTTCGGACTCAGTCTGAGGGTCTTATGCACCCCGCAACATGTAGGGTTTGGGGCTTCAGGGTTCATGGCATTTCATGGATTTGGGTTTAAGTTTAGCTTGTACGTGTGAGGCTGATTCTGAATATACCCAGTGAGGTATTGAAGTGCGCTAGAGCATGATGATACGTCATATGATTGCCTTGACTGTTTCTTTGCTTCTCCCTCTCTCACACTGACGGGCCCCTCCGGCACCGTCTCGCTCTCTCGATCTCTTGCGCTTTTGCTGGCTCGTGCTCTCGCTTCCTCTCTCGCTCGCTGGCTCTCCCTCTCTCTCTCTCTCTCCCGCCCTCTACCTCCTCATATATACTTGCACATGATTACTTACATGTGTACATACATTTGCAATTCCAATAGAATTTGGCGACGTTCTGGTGAACCTATGTCGGACCCTCCGGGAAGAACGTGTGCACTGGTTGAAGCCGCCGTTTGCCGGGTCTTCTGAAGGGTGTACGAGGGTAGTAGAGGCGATTTGTGGGATATGCGGTATAGGGTAATTGCAAACATTGCAGGGATCCTGTTGAAGATTGATGAGTTTATGCGCAACTTCATATCAAGCCAAAAATTATGCCCCAAAGCCTATAATTTCAAGATTGTAAGACTGGCCCCCTTGAGCCCCGACGCTATTCTTCATCTTAACACCCCCATGCTCTGCATGCCAAGCCCCAGAACCCTAAACCCTAAACCCTTAACCCTAAACCCCTAAACCCTAAACCCCCTGTGCAGGGTTTCACCTCGGTGTACATCTGCCTCACTCTCTACGCCCTTTTCGGCTCGGAGCCCATCTCTCCGTGGCTTTGGGGCGTTGAGCCGTTGGACCCTAAACCTAAAAAAATCCTAAACAGGGCTCCGATGGGTTTAGGGTTTAAGGTTTTAAACCCTAAACCCTAAACCCCAAAACCTAAAGAATCCTAAACAGGGCTCCGAGGTTCGGGATCGCACAGCAGAAAGGGGCAGCTCCAAGAAGAAGTGCCAGTGTTGAACGGGATTGAACGCACATTGCGGCTTTTCTTCGCAGTCTTTCCTACACCCTGAGTCCTAAGCCCTGAAGACCCCGATCGTCTGCCCAAGGACCAGATCTCTTATTGATGGCTGGCCACAGCGGCATGGACCAGGCGGTTTTAGGGGTTTAGGGTTGAGGGTTTACAGGGTTTGTGCATGCTCTAGGGAAGGAGAATACAGGAGTTCATCCAACAGGGTATTTGACACAGTGCAGGGTTTTGTTCATAGTTTTTGCAACAGATATCAGCAAGCAGTACGAACAGAAAGGTAGTCCAAATCATTCTTTCAGACGGCAGGTTAAACTTTAGTCATCACTACCCAGCCCGGGTCTACGAGCACTATGCCCTACACCTAAGCCGGAGCCTAAGCCCCAACCGCCTTAAATCCTACACCCTGAGCCCCGCACCTTTGGCTGTCTGTGATTAACACTTACTAGCTGAATGAGTACACTGTACACTTTTTGGGATATTTGGATCCCTTGTAAAACTGAAAATCTGCATTTTTCGGGCTTATGAACTCAGCAACTAAGAACGTCCTGCCCCGTCTTGACCCTATGCTACACTAAACCGTGAGGACAACGTCACGCTCTCTGTGATTAACATCCTGGTCTTCCTGGCTTTTGTCCTGGAGGCCTTCTGCCAGAAGTGTAGAAAAATCTTTCAAGCCCTACCCTAAATCCTAAACCCCAGATGTGATTTCCCAAAAGGCGTCCTTCAAACGCTGGGTTTTTTCTGGCGCGCCAACGTACACCCTGAAGCCCTAAAGCATGAACCACCTTGCGCCCACCCAGAGCCTGAACTAAATCTTTGGGTTTAGGGCTTCGGGTGAAGGGCTCCTGAAGCCACAGACCCAAGATCCCAAACCTCGACGCCGAAATAATTATGTAGGGGTCGCAATCATGGAGGTAAGGTTCCTTGTATGAACATACCCTTCCCAACAAGCATCCTCTTCCTCTACTTCCTAAGGCCTACCCCTAAACCCTCAACCCTATAAAACCCTAAACCCTATAAACCCTAAACCCTATAAACCCTGTAAACCCTATAAACCTTATAAACCCTATAAACCCTGAGCCCTATCCCTACAGTCTTACAGTCCCATTCAAGGCTCGATGCTAGAACTGAGGCCCCGCGAGGCCCACATAAAGGATCAGGGGGCTTAGTAAAGGTAGGTTTCTTCAAGGTTGAGGGTTTAGGGTTTAAAGGGTTTAGGGTTTAGGGTTTAGGGAGGTTTCTTCAAGCTTTCTGCAGGGGTTCCACAAAGGGGTTTGGCAAATAGGGGATCGCGGGATCGGTTATAGGATCACGGGACAGTAGGCCCTTCTTGGTGTCATCCTGCAGCTTCTCCTCCGCCTCGAACCCTTTTTTACTACCGTGGGTAGTTCTCTAAATTAGGGTCCCGTTTTGGGTTTAGGGTTTAGGGTTTGGTTCTCTAAATTAGGGTCCCGTTTTGGATCCCCCCATATTGTACGGCACCCTTACAAAAAGGAGCCTAAGAGGGACCCTGTTTAAGAGAACTGCTCGCGTGCGCGGAGCCTCTAAGTCAGCTTTCAGTCCCGGTGCCCAGAAATCGCAAACGGTTCGGGGTTCCAGCTGTTTCACAGTTTAGGGTTTAGGGTTTAGGGTTCAGGGTTCGAGCTTCTTTCATACAGATGTCCCCGGAAAGAGGTTCAGGTACGGTTCAGGGCTCTCTGACTCTTGGGCCGCGAAGAAACCGGGGTTGTAAAGCGCTACTTCTGCAATTCTAGTCCATACTCACCTAAACCTGAAATCCCGAAGCTAAACCAGAAACCTGCGTAGCCCCTTATATGGTCTTATCATTTAAGGGGCCCCCCGATCATATCTTATAAATGAGAGCTGTGGATTGGAGATATGGAAGTCGTCTTCCTCGTAATTTCCAGCAAGCCCCTAAGCCCCTAATTTAACCCTGAACCTTGGCTTCAGGCGATTTTGGGGAGGGCTGGCTCGTTTCGGGCTCTTAGGGTGTGTTAGCAAGCAGGAAGACACCGTGAAACCCGAAAGCCTTCAGGGTCCCCGATGCATTTTGGCTTTAGGGTTTAGGGGTTTGGGGGTTTAGGGGTTTGGGGGTTTAGGGGTTTGGGGGTTTAGGGGTTTGGGGGTTTAGTAATTTAGGGGTTTAGGGGTTTAGGGAACCACGTCGGCCCTTGCCCCCAAACTCAACGGAGCCTCCGAAGGTTTAGGACTTAGAGAGGCCTCACAGGTTTTTTTTTTGGTAAACGGGCCCTTCAAAGACTTCCTCAAGGTTTCTGTGGTGGTTTAATTTGGGAGGGGCTTTGTTTCGGGGCTTCTTTGGAGGTTTAGAGGGTTGAAGATGTCAGGGGTTTCGGATATGATTTGCCTTGAGTTTTTCCATGGGGTCTTAACGGTAGTTTTTAAGTACTTTGAGGCCGTTCACAGAAGCGTTGTCGAACCTTTAACGAACCCGAATAAGACCCTTTGAAAGCGTCTTGTATCTTGGAAAACCCTCGCAGGAGACCCTTATGTGTTGGGTTGTCCACGACTATCTCTTCTCCCTCCGCTTTTTCATGGACTCTTGCCACTTCCCAAGACCGAGAGACGTGCAGTTTCTTGGTTGGGGGTTTAGAGGCTTTCGGCGTTGGGTTTAGGGATTAGGGGTGCTTGGGGTAAAAATGAAGGCCCTGGCTTTTTGGGGGGTTGAAATGGTTGTCTTTTTTTCCTTAGAAGAGCAGCGACACGGTTTTTCTGGATCAAGGGAATGCGCTTATTAGCTTATTCGTTGATGTGTTGGGGGCTTAAAGTGATGACTAAGCACACCGTGCGGTGCCGTAGCAACCAAAGTTGCCCAGAGGCCAGATCTTGCCAAGTGCTCAACTGCAACATTGACCCTCAGAGACGTGCACTTGGTCCGATGCGGAACGCGACAAAGTTGAATCGTTCTCGCGCAGCCGGAATTTCGGAAGGACTCCCCTTGGTGCCTCAGGGTGCACCAAAATTGAAGCATAAGTTCTCTTTGAGCTTGATGCCACGGAAAGTCAAAACCAAGAGCGACAACGGCCAGTGGCATCGCGAGCGTGAGATCTTGCGGCAGCTGCGATGCAAGAAGGGGGGAGTCCGCTTTCTTGCCAGAGACCAATAGCGAGTCCTACATGCCTTCGGTAGAGGGGATCCTGCACATAGCCCCTTCGAGTGTCGTTCAAATTCGCGTAAATGCCTACCTCCTCATTCTCGGTCTTCGATGCGCTGCCATTGCTGGTCTATGTCTGCCTGGCCTTCTGCTTCGGGATCAGACTCTTTCTAGTCCCAGACATGTCTAGCATGTGTAGCCATGCAGTCTGCTGTGACCCGACTTGGAGGTGCCGGAAGCCCAGTCCCAAAAACCTCTTGTTGTGGGGGTGTAGGTTTCAGAGGTTCAGGCTTTCGGGTTTTGAGTTAGGATATTTAGGGGCTATGTTCTTGTGTTTTCTGTTGAAGTAAATGCAGCCCCAGAATCACGCGTGCGCAGATTCACGCGTGCGCTGTGAATCCGAACCATTTCTCGCGCACAAGAACTGTCGATACTAAATCTGAAGCCTTTTCAACCCTATTAAATCCTAAGCATTACACCCTGTTAAATCCACGCCTTAAGCCCTATTCAATCCTAAGCTTAAGCCCGAAACCCTAAACCGTAAACCTTAAACACACCAAAATGGGGATGATTTTGGCCAAGCCCAGGCGCCTGAACCTTCGACCCTGAGATCCCAAATGCCAAAAAGGGACCCCCACAAGTACTACAGGGGCCTTAATAATTCGAACAGGGTTTTGGGGCCCAGTATACTATGAATATAATAAGGAACCCCCAACATAGTATTGGTAATTATTTAGGCCCCCACAAATACCCTGACAGCAGCCCATCATGGAACCCTCATAAGAAGCGTTGTAGAACCTTTTAGTGTTCCCCAAGCGTTCTTATTTATTATAGTAAAGAACCCCTTGATCAAAGACGCACCCTGACCGCTTCACCGGGCCCTAGATCAAGCAATACTTAATGTGTGAAGAACAAAAAGTGGGATCTCCAATACAGTTCTAGCCTAGCGTACATTCTGTAGAAGATGTTCGTGAACTAAGAGGTTGTAGAGTGGCCGAGACGTTGGAGCCTGGGTAGAGGGATGATTCGTGCTGGGATTCCCTGTTCTCTGGCATTGAAGCCTAACTCAGCCGAGACTGCCGTTCCAGCTTTCTTGCTTCTGCCTGATGCGCCTAATAACTTGCTTGAAACCTTACTAGCAACCCTTATGGCAAGCCCTGTCGTAACCCTTGACCCCTTAGAGTAACCCAATCTTGAGACAGGAATACCAACACCGATGCCCGATCTCCACTTAACAGTCTTCTGGTTTAGGGTTTAGGGCCTATAGGGTTTAGGGTTTAGGTTTTAATTTGGTCCTATCTCACTATGTGGATCCAAGTTTCCCACCGTTCAGAAGTTTGGACCGACTCTTTGGTAGGGCTTGAGGGTGCACTCGTCATCTTCCCCAGAGACTCCCACACTCCTCAATTAGTGTATGCAATAAACTACAGGGTTTAGAGTTTTGTAAACCTTAAAGAACAACGGAGCCGTAATATGTTCTATAAGGTCCATTCGCTAGTCGGAGTTTTTGAGTCCCTCCACGAGCCCGCAAAAAGCCCAGAAGCAAGCACAGCCGACGCGTCCCGACAACACCCTTCCCTACACCCCAAACCCCAAAACCCCAAGACCAAAATCCGAAGCCCCAAACCCGAAAGCCTAAACCCTAAACCCAGGGAGGGCCCAACCCTGAAGCCTAAATTTCCTAAATCCTGGCTCCTTATTCTAGAGCCCCTCTAGAATTCATAAAAACCCTGATAAAGACCCCGTGAAGTGTACCCCCCTCCTTGAAGACCGAAGCACCTTCATTTCACATTCGTTTCGACACGAAGGTGCCACTCTCAGCATCCTTGGAGACACCGCGGCCGTGACCCCAGAGCTGTACGGTGTGGACTTCATGTCTTGGGGAGGAGGGGGGGGGCGGTGCCTCAGGTTCAGGATTTAGGGCTTCGGGGGTGATTCTGTAAGGATTGCCCGACGGCTTTGTGAGGAAGCTGCTGAGAGTTAAGGTTCCTGTGGGAGGGGGGATCCAGAAGCTGAGGTTTCTCTCGTGTCGGGGATTGGGTCGTCGCAGTGGTACTTTCGTTTTTTCTGGGAGTTCAAAGTCGTTGGCAGTCAAATCGGGATCTGTGTATAGCGTTGATACTGACGTCCAGGCTCCTGAAGTAGCGGGCCTGCTACAATGGACACGACCCGAATACTCTAAACTCCAAAAGCATGAAGAAACCAGGAGAAAAACCCAAAAATACCCAAAACCCGAAGCATGAAGCACAAAATTCCTAAAGCCCTAAGCAAAGAAAAACATGAAGAACCCAAAATTCCTAAAAGCCCTAAGCAACAACAAAATGCCGCCGGACCTCAGATCGTCGCGGAGATCATCAACACGGATGCGGCGGTGGCCATGAGGAGACCCGGGGGCTCTCGAAAATGAGGGGTTTCTTTTCTGTAGAAGGTGTTAGGGATATATTATAGGGTTCCTTCTAAGTAGAGTTTAGGGTTTAGGGTTTAGGGTTCTGTAGAAGGTGTTGTAAATTTATATGGGTCTTCTAAGCTTTTTTTTATGGGTCTTATAAGTTTATATGGGTCTTCTAAGTTTATCATATGGGTCTTCTAAGTTTTTTTCATGGGTCTTCTAAGTTTTTTTTTTATGGGTCTTCTAAGTTGTTTATGGGTCTTCTAAGTTTACAACATGGGTCTTCTACGTTTATATGGGTCTTCTAAGTTTACATGGGTTTATATGGGTCTTCACAAGGTCTTTGTTTGATACAATTTTGCATTTTTGTTATCGTAAAACCCGAATAAGGATGAACATGATCATGTTCAATATGGCCCCGAGAGGGAGCCAGGTTTGAATGCGGGTGTTCATTGCATCACGCTCTGGGACTTCGGAAGGGTGGTTTAGAGGGGTTGAAGGTTTTCGAGGGTCTACGGGTTCTCTTGTGGGCTTTCTTGGTTGAGAAGGGTTTAGGGTTTCGGGTTTTCGGGCCCAGAGAAATTTGAACTGAGGTCTCCGGCCCTGAAGGGTCGTTGCTGGGAGGGTGGGTGAGGGTGGCCTGTTGGTAATGTTGGCCAGCTTCTCAAGGTCCTGCTTGTCCGGTTTTCCAAATCCCAACAGCCTATAAGTCTCTTTACCATCAGAGCGCAGCAACGGCGATGCGAAGCGCCTGCAGTGTTCTCTCACCCGGCGTGTGGGCAAAGCGTGTCGTTTGGGGTCTGAGGCCAGGGCTTGGGGTGTATGGCCATCACTGTCTAAGCCCTAACCCCCTAAAGAAACCCTAAGCCCTAAATCCCTAAACCCAGACTCTACGTTTTATTACCCGGCTCCCATGTTAGGTTTCGATCCCAGTCCAGAGACTCTGGAGCCCCACAATTTTTCATAACACATGGTGATGCCCTACTTATTAAGCCCGACAAAAACAACCCCCCGAGCAGGGACTTCCCTAGACCCCTGTAGATCCCTTGTTACTAATCTATATGGACTACAAGGGAACACCTTACGAATGATTCAGCGCCCGAACACCCTAAAGCCTGAACCTCGACTCCTAAACCCTAAACCCTAAACCCAAAACCCCAAACCCTAAACCCTAAACCCTAAACCCAAAACCCGGCATTTAACAGGAGCTCCGGCGTCTCGCGCGCGATGCGCGGCGCCGGCAGGAGCACCCGTGACTCGGCCCCCGTCTTCTCAAACTGCGGTGGTTTCGGGCGTTTTTTTAGACTTTAAAGGGCTTGGGGTCAGGGTTTAGGGTTTAGGGTTTAGGGTTTAGGGTTTAGGGTTTAGGGTTTAGACTTTAAAGGGCTTGGGGTCGGTTTAATGTAGGGGCCTTGATAATTAGAAAAGGGTTTTGGGGTATATTATGCTATAACTATAAGAAGGAACCCCCCAAAATAGTGTCGGTAACTATTCAGGCCCCTATATTGGGTGCCTTGGGTTCAGGGTTGAGGATTTACATAGGGCTTGTAATGATTTACAGGTTTCTCATCGCTGTGCATACTTGGTCCAGCCTCACCCTAAACTTTGCAGAGCGCATAGTGCCGTTATAGAACCCTTGCTGAGCTTTAAACCCTAAACTCCAAAACAATTTGCAGAAACCCTTGTGGAACCCCGAACGCCAAACCCAAAACTCGAATCAAACCATCGAAAATAGAACTCTGTGCACAACTCCAAATCCTTGTGAGGCTGTATGTAGCCGGAAAAAATAGCCTGAAAACACCCCCCCCCCGTTAAGTCCCAAACCCAAACCCTCAAGCCGAAAGGCCTTAGAGCCCTTCAAGGAGTTCGGGGTTCAGCGAAGTTCCAGTTCAGAGAGCTGCTCTAAAAGAAGGTGGCAAAGAAGAGGGCGGCTAAGAGTCGGAGTCGGCGGCCCCGGCTCAGCAGCAAAGACAAGGCCAGCGATGCCAGCCAGAGAGCCCCAAAAAAGGCCCGAGAACACAAGACCCGACGCTCAGCCGTGAAAGGCCGCCGGGGAGCGACAAAGCAAGCGGATTTGGTAATATCGAGGCCTTAGTAACTAGAACAGGGTTTTGGGGCCCATTGTGCTATAGTTAGACTAAGGAACCCCCGAAAAACCTATTCTAATTATTAAGGCCCCTACCTTACGACACCTCCCGCATCTGAAACAAAGAACCCCAGCTCGGACTTGGCGTTGAGTCTGAGTGCTTGCTACTGAAATTCCAGCATGCTCGTGGTGACATGAAGTTCATAGATTCTCCCCGGTGTTTTTTGAGGGCAGGCCCGAATCCTTGAGGCTCTGTGAATGCAGAACCTTTTCGGAGCCTGCATAGGAGCCCTGAATCATAAACCCCAAGCCGCCAAGCCCTATAAACCCTAAACCCTAAACCCCAAACCCCAAGCCCTGTAAACCCTAAACCCTAAACCCTAAACCCCAAGCCCTATAAACCCTAAACCCTAAACCCTAAACCCTATAAACCCTAAACCCAGACCTGGCGGCACCTCAGACTCAGTGACCCAGACCCTTATCGGGTACCCCGAGGGCTGAACTTTAAGCCCTAGGCCTTAAATCCTTGATTCTTAGAAGAACCCCAAACCCTAAACCCTAAACGCCCTATATAAACCCTAAACCCTAAACCCTAAGCCCTAAACCCTAAACCCTAAACCCTAAATCCTAAACCCTAAACCCTATAACCCCAAACCCTAAACCCTAACCTAATAATAGCCGAAAGCCTCCAGGCTTCATTAGTATCCTGCGTGGCCTCCGCGTCTGGCAGGCACGCACATGCCAGGATGTGCAGAGCTTTAGGGTTTAGGGCAAAGTCTAGGGGTTTGTAAAGCATTTATCGGAAATATAGGGCTTAGGCTTTCGAGTTTATGGGCGTGGTCGCAAGGATCTGTTAATTATATATTCAAAAAAATATATATATATACACATACTTTTCATGTTTCCCATAAGTACGGAGGTTAGTATCTACACGGTTGGCTCGTTTTGGTGGGCCTGAGCTGGTATGATGCCTTTCTTGATTCAGGCCGTTGCTATGCGATTCTCGTTGGGATTCGGGTATAGGATTTGGGAGGTTTGGGGATGGGGGCATCTAAAACCCTAAGCCCTAAATCCTAAACCCTCAAGCCCTAGGTCCTAAACCCCTAAATTCCTAAAGCTCTAAACCCTAAATTCGGCAGGGTGGCCTCATAGGGTTCTCAGAGACGCAAGCAAGGGTTTACTCAGGGCTTAGGGTTTAGGGGTTTAGGGGCTTAGGGTTTAGGGACTTGGAATTTAGGGTTTAGGGTGTAGGGTTTACCTGATCCCCATAAGACCTGCATTCTCTAGGCTTTTCCTACTATGGCTTCGTTACGTAGAAGTCCTTAAAATGGTGGGTTATTTGGGCTCCAGGTAGGGTTTCGGGTTCTTGGGATTTGCCGTGGGTTTCTTGTGAGATGTTTAAACAGTTTAAACAACTCCAAGCTACTGTTTCTGATACTACATGGAAGTGGAGGTTGGTTGCAGGGTTTGGGCCAGTGCATCACTGTCAGGATCCTGACGTGAGTACCCTCAACTTCGGGTTTATGGCTGACCCCATAAGACCTGCATCTTTTGGGCTTGTCCTATTATGGTTTCTTTATAGAAGTCCTTCAAAATGTAAGTGATTTGGGGGTAAGCCGCTCAGGTTATCATGTCTCTCAGAGGACGGCATGACATTTCGCATCTGTCAGGTCTCATGTGGGGGCCTCTTCCCTTACACCGTAAAACCCTTGCTGCTTTGCTCTAAACCCTAAACCCTA
>CAJNJA010015790.1:0-11605 GCA_905231915.1 Symbiodinium necroappetens | reverse complement strand
CCCTGCTGTCTACAAGCTCGCTAGCTGCTACTATAGTGCTGTCTGCTAGCTGTCTTCTTCTTCTGCTGCTGTCTGTCTGTCAGTCTGTGTGTGTGTGTGTCTGTGTGTCTGTGTGTCTGTGTGTCTGTGTGTCTGCTAGCTAGCTTGTGCAGTGCTGTCTCCCTGCTGCTTGCTGCTGCTGAGCCTGTACGAAAGAGCATGCAGTCGGAATTCTGCCTTTGCAGGCTGCAACAAAAAGGATGGCTGCAATCGGAATTATGCCTAGCATGCATGTATATGTGTGTCTTTACACATACATACACATATGTGCACACATTATGGTGGTGTAAGAATTATATGTAAGCATGAATGTATAAATCCAAAACGAGCTTCTAGAAGCTCCAAAATGGAGCTTCCAAAATAAGCTTCCTAGAAGCGCTTCTTGAAATTCCTAGAAGCTCGTTTTGAAGAGTCGAAACCTCAAAATCCTCAAAATCCTAGAAGCTCGGTTTTGAGCTAGAAGCTTCAAAATGGAGCTGGCAGCGCCTTGCTAGAAGCTCCAAAACGAAGCTGCCAGTCTCAAAACGGAGCTGCCAGCTTCAAAATGGAGCTTCCAAAACGAGCTTCTAAAACACAGAAGCTCCATTTTGGAGCTGGCAGCTGCAAAATGGAGCTTCTCGGAGTCTCTGGGCAACGCGTGAATGCAGATGGTTCAGCGTGAGGTTGACAAGGCAGAAGGTTCCTTGGGCATTTGTGTGGAGAACCGTTCAGAGCCATTGCTACCTTGGAGCTCTTCGCGACGTTGATTGGAGTGATACTCTTCAAGCCTGAGACGTGCGAGATCGAAGGGAACGATTGCGATCTCGGCCGGAACTGACAACCTGGGCAACACACATGTGGTTAGCCGTCTCATGACCACGAAGTTTCCCCTGTCGGCTTTTCTGATGGAGCTTTCGGCAGTGTTGATGCATGAAAGATGACTTGGATCTGAGGCTGGACTGGCTACCGCGAGCACAAAATGTCGAAGCAGACAGCCTTACCAACGGAGACTTCTCTCCGCGACTTCGCCAAAGGTTCGATTTTGGCAATTATCAAAGGAGATGCTGGATTTAGGCATGGAGTTGTATGCAGATGCTGGAAAAGCATATACAGTACAGACAAGGTGCTGCGAAAGAAAGCTAGGCGGAGCGACGCCTCGCGCGTCAGGGACCCTTGGCAGTGAAACTGTGGACCCACGCGTCCATGTACGTATTTTGAGACAGCTTCGGAGCTAGCGGTACACAGCAGCATGGGTCGCCTGCGGCTGGGAGGCAGAGCGCGCCCATGCTGGGTTGCACATGGCATGCTGCAAGACATGTCTGTCTTGTAATTTTTTGTTGCCATAGCTACAGCTACTTCGACTTGGCATATGTTATGCCAGTGCGAAAGCTATGATCCCACACCGCGAAAAAAGGGTTTGCCAGCATGACTTGATGTTTAGGGTGGCTTGATTAATTCTCTCCCATTCGCGTAAGTCCCGTGGTGGTTCTTCCAAGCCTGGCCTTAGCCTGACCAATAACCCTACACCCTCAGCTGCCCTTATGTCTTATGCCCTTCACTCCCACATCCGGGAAAGTTTTTTCTGAACAGTTTGGGGCGGGGTTCTGACTCTAGGACTTGCTGGAGTTGGTTTTTTGAGGGTTTGGAACACCCAAACCTGAACAAACCTGAAGTCCAAGCCCAACTACCTCCAAACCTACACGAAACCCTAAAAACCCTCGAAGTCTGACTTGCAAAACCTCAGCCGCACAACCCTCGAAACCCAGAAATCCCAAACTCCTAAGGCTTTTATTAAAGGGTTTAGGGTTTTCAGGGTTTAGGGGTGTAGGGTTTCATGCATCTCCAAAGCCTCCCCGAGGCCGTAGCGTGCCCACCAGGGAGCACTCTGACGGGCCGATTCCGCTGCGGCGCAGACGGCGCGTGGAGGCATCCCAAACCCTAAACCCTAGACCCTATGAAAACTTGGAGGGTTCAAAAGAGGAGTAGGCGTTTCAGTGTGTCAGGCGCAGGGCTCGTATCGCAAGGAGAATCATCGTGCCTTACACTTTCCGGTAGTGCCTATAACCAAGGGAACTGTTCAGATAGATGTTGCCTGATTGTGTGTTTTTAGGGGGACTCAAATCGCTGTGGTGTAGAGTGCAGCAGGATCGTTCTGGTTTCGGTTGAGGTGTTCGGGATTGGATTGATTCGGAGCTCTCTTGGGCTAGGGGGCTTGTCGGTTCGGGGATCGCGGTGGTTGGGCGCGAATGATCACGGTTTGTCTCGTTAGCATAGGCACAGTGTATGGAAGGAAGGATGCAAAGTTCAACGTGCAATGGGACTCTGAGTGTTTTGGATTAGTTCTGACTGGTACGGTGCTTGCTAATCGAACACAGGCCCCAAGGCCCAAACCCCAAGCCCGAAGGCCCCCAATTCCCCCAATTCCTTCTTCCTATAGTCCTTGTAAAAGACAAGGCCCGAGCCCTTCGCGGATGCTGTGGAGGCGTAGGGTGGGGAGGTTGCTGGGAACAACAGGTGCATGCCTAGTATCGCTATTGCACAGGATTCGGGAATTTGGCTCTTGGGCTTCAACTCCTTCGTTTTCGCTGTCATTTCACGGTTCAGTTACTCTTAAGTTTGTGCATCTCCAAGCGCGATCTAAACCCTGCCTCAGTAGCCTGATTCCAAAACCCCGATTCCAAAGGTCCACCGGACGCCCAGGAAGAGATGCCAGTAACCTATGGAAATTGCATCACCTAGAAGGTTAGGGCTTCAGGGTCAGAAAGAAGGCAGGGTCCTTGATGCGCTATAGCTTGATTTCGTATGGTTGTCCGTCAAAGGAGAGTGTATCCTGCTACCCCACACTAGATCCTAAGCCCCGAAACCCCAAACCCGAAGCTTCTTAAGCTGTCCTCGGAATCCTAAACCCCCAAACCCCAAAGCTTAAACTTCTTAAGCTGCCCTCATTTTGGCAACAGGTCCGTTGCGCGGAGCAGCTGTGCCCCCCAATGTCTCCAAACACTTCAGGCCCGAGGTTGATGTCAGACAAGACGAATCACAAGAATAATCATCAGAATACTGGCCGGGATAGCAACATTGACAAAAAAATCATAAGAATGGCAACAGTATTCATAATCGCAATGACAATAAGAATAATGTGAGTACTAGCCACCACCATCATCATCATCATCATCCTCATCTGCATAAAGTCGGCCATTCGGAGCAGGCCGCTGGATTGGATTTGCTTGAACAACGGGAAGTCAGGGGTCGAGAGGCTCCGCCAGTGAAGCCAATGTGTAGAGACCAGTCATCATGGAGCCCATGGAGCAGACGTACCCTGGAAAAACAGGCGTGGAATAATTCGGTTAACGTTACGAGCCCATCGAATCGTTTCGGCATCCGGTGGCTCCTGGCGGGCTTGAGTAGTACTCAGAATATCGATAATGACAGGCAATTAAGAGGAGGAACTTCAAGCGCCGGTACTGTATGAACTAAATAAGATTGGCAATAGTACCGAGCTAGGCCTGTCGTAAGCTGCAGCCAAAAAGCCGAAAGGACATCTTCACCGCCAGAGCCATATTGGGACCCCAGCAGACCCGGACATGAAAAGACACCCAACCCATCTTTTTGAAATCTCAATTTCGCTACACTTCAAAATATTTCTTTACTTAGGCCCCAAGCCTTTTTATTCTGGAGCCGAACCCGTATGCCTTCAGCCCATGAATCCTGGAACCCTCAACCATAAGCCCCACCAAAACCCTAAAATGGAGGGTTTAGGGTTTACAGGGTTTAGGGTTTTATCAGCCCCACCTAAGCCCCAAGATCTGCAAGGGTATGCGACTGAGTGCGTGGACCGCGCTGTCGGCTCTACGTGTCTGGCCCTCGGCTGAAGGTTTTAACGGCTTGACGGTTTTACGTGCTTAAGAGTTTCGAGTTCAGGGTGTGTAATGGCTTAGGCTTAGGGCGTTCAGCAGCGGATGTGGTCATAATATCAAGCAATGACCAGTAGCTCAGAAGAGCTATGAAAGGAAACATGATTTGTACAGTGACCACGCGAACTATGCACTTCCTGAAACATCAGCAACAAGGGGAACAATACAGTCATATGAGCGCAGCCAAATTCACCGCAATGCTACGTGCAGGGTATCGACGGCAACCAAACCAACGCCAGAAGAGCTTTACGCAGCCAACAATGCCGAAACCCCAACCCTGCAAGCCGGAACCCAACAGTCGAAACACCCCGAAAGCCCGAAACTGGGAGCTCAGAGGCGCTGGGGTTCGGTTGTCACAAGTTGAGGTTCAGAGTCTTTTCTTTAGGATTTCGGGTGTAGGATCTCAGGTTTGTGGGCTCAAGGTTCAATGCCTGAGGCCATGGGAAGAAATAGAATAGATGGACCCCGAAACTCTACACTCTACTACCCAAAGTCCATCAGAGATCTGAATCGTCAAGGTCCGCTGGCCTGTCCAGCGGGCTACTTGAGCCAAAGTGGATATCAATGCTCAGAGAACGGGCCGCTCCTGCTCGTCCTTATAAGGTCATTGTCATTGTAGGGCTTTTGCAGGTTTGTTATTTGGATGTCAGGGCTCCCAAGATACTTATACGTACTGCTTCAGAATTGCTGGAGTGTTGCCATGGTGCACGATTGCAACAATCCCCAGGCGGAGGGCTTGTTACAGTGCGAGATCTGCGGTTTATTGCAATGTGAAGGTCTTTGAAGGTCATTTTGGCGATGCTCACGTAAGTGTGGCTTCCTGGCTAAACCCTTCCTTTTGTGATCGGGTTTCAGTTCCCACATGGTCAGGCAGTGGACACCCATCCCTGGTGCTGCCGCGCCAGACTGTCCTTTGGTCGGCAGAAATGTTTTAGGTATCGGGGTTTAAGGCACTTGCGAATTACGCAAGGTTTAAGGGGTTTAGGCCTTGCGTATGGTTTAGGGACCACTGGGGTTCTAGCGATCTTTAGTTTGAATATTTCGCTGTGCCCGCGTTCGAAGACAGCCCAATGAATCATTTCACCCAGAGATTCAAGGCGCCTTTGCCAAAAGAGCCTCAACACACATATCCCGGTTTCGAAGTCGGAGTTGAAGTCAGGGTTACGGTTGAAGGACCTCACGCCACTCCGAATCTGTTTTCAGAGAACGACCGGGTCAGTACTGGCTTCCTGGCATGATGCTTGCATTGCCAGGCACAGGGATGTGCAAAGGAGACAGGTGCTTATCCGTAGTCTGTCCGGCTCAACGTGCTTGCTTGAATCTTCTGCCCGGAGTCGTCTGCCCAGCATGTGCGGGACGAGAGCATCATCCTTTGGGCCATGTGCTTCTTCGACGCCCCCGTGGTCTTCGCGCATGAGCACTACTATGTTAAGCAATTCTACAGCGATGCTGGCTGCAACACCTATACCTCAGACACGGGGTGGAAGATCCCGCTCTACAGTGAGAGTTGTTACTCATGGACGAACCCCATGAATGGAGACACCGTCTACGGCATGGTCATTTGTGAGGATGGCTTCACCCAGGCGTACATCGCCAATGACGCGCAGTGCACGGCCTTGTCAGATACCAAGGACACCTATGGAGGCGGCGGTCAACAACAGCAAGACATCGCGTCAGTGGAGCTGAACACGTGCATCTCCAACCCGTCTGCGGACAGCCCGACCGCCAGCGACGCCTACTACATGAATGTCGTCAATTCCACCCTATGTGTAACGCCTACGACCACCACAACCACAACAACCACCACAACCACGACAACTACAACAACCACCACAACCACCACAACTACAACAACCACCACAATCACCACAACCACCACAACCTCAGACGGGAGCGGATCCCAAGGAGACGCAACCACCCCAACTACAAGTGATAGCGGATCCGCAGGAAACGCCAGCACCACAACCACAAGTGCTAGCGGACTGACATCAGGAGCTTCAGGCTTCACCTGGTTTGGGTGATATTGGGGTTTTTTGGGTTCCCTTCCAGGAAGGTTTCGGGGACCCTTCAGGGAACAGTGGGGGTAGGGGCACATTGAAGGCCCTTCTAGAGGTACAACCTTCAGAGTCCATGGGGCCGGGATGTTGGTGGGCAGGGGTTGCGACCTCTGGACCATCAGCTGATGCGAGGTTTGTTTGGCGTTTCAGTCCTGACCCCCAAACTCTAAACCCTAAACCCTGAAGGAAACAAACCCTAAACCACAAACCCTAAACCCTACACCCTAAACCGCCCTGAGGCATGAACCACGGCATCGTCTTCGTTGTTCATCTTCATCGCCAGCGCACATCTCATCTGAGCCGAATGAGCCGGACAGTTTTTGCTCACCCCCTCCCTCCCCCAGAACCTTCCCAACCCCCTTAGAGCTCTATTATGGGGGATAGGTGGTCGGGGGTGGGGGTGAGGGGGGTGACCTCATTTTCATGCGGCGGACAAGCCTGCAAAGTTTAACACCAGAATGAGACCCCAGCAGCGCGGCCTTGGACTTTATGTTTCGACGGCTTAAAGCCTCAAGTCCTTGCGCGTTCCTGAAGCACTCCTGCAACCCGCAGGCCGAGGTGCCATCGGTCGGGCTCAATTTTGCGCAATGCACCGCAGATGCGAACAACGCACCGGATCAGCCCAAAAGGCTGCTGCACATGCGCGCAACGAACGCAAAAGGGTCTAGCGTCTCCTTGTCTTTGACTTAGGAGTTAAGGGATTAACTCTTGGGCCTCGCTCCGAAAGCCTGCAGAAAAGGGCTTCAGGTTCCAAATCCGTCACACGGTACAAGCCGCAGCATCCAGACGAAGGAGGATAGCCGGCCTAGCGTATCAATTCACAACCCCAACTCCCAAGTGGGACGAGCTTCCCTCAAGATACACGAGCTAAGCCTGCTTCAAACCCTACACACACTGCAGCAGCTTGCAGCGCAGCGCCAACTTCTTGAAAACTTAAGCTGCGTTCGAACCTCCAACGTCTCTCTGGAGCTTCCAGAGGTTAGGGTTGAGATTTAGGGGCTGAGGGTTTAGGGCCCACGGCCCAACAGATGATGTTCCTTTGTCATTCGGACATAGCTGCCGTGCAGTTTCATGAACACCCAGAGCCGGCCAGGAAGTATTTGCGGCTTCCATACGACAGCCGGATCAGGCATTCCTCGAAGCCTGAATCGTCAACCCCCGCTCCAGAAACGAAAGCCCTACAAGTTAGTGACCACCATGGCATTGTGATTCATAAACCTGGCATGTTAATTAGCATTCGTGACGATGTAGTTGATGTTCATGGTGGAGTAAGCAGAAGCAACAGCGGTTACAAGAGACAATAACATTGTGAAAACAGCAGCGACTATAAGTTGACAACAAGCCTCTAAATGAATATACAGAAACACGGCTATCGGTGGAAAATATGAAAACAAAAGAGGCACCCCTGGGCCCTGCGGAGAGCCACCAGCGCTGAGCAATGCTGTGACACCCGAGGCTCTCAGGGCTTGGGGATTTTGGGCTTCCTGCGTCTTGCTGGCAGTTTTCGGCCTAACAGGGTGAGACTGGATTGGTATAGTATAGGGTATTGTACAGTGGTTGTTGTTTCTTAGGGTTTTCGTTTGTGGGTTCGGGGGGGGGGGGGGGGGNNGGGTTAGTGGAGTATTCGGAGTTTTTGACCATTGAGGTTTACAGGGTTTTGGGGGTTTCAGGGATTAGTGGATGAGGTTCGGAAAGGGTTTTTTGATGGGTCTTCAAGTTGGGCTACTTGCAAGGCACCTGCATCTAAATGGAAGAGCAAACGAAGACACAAGTACCAGACCCTAACACTGTTTGCGTCTTCTGTTATTTGTTATCCATTAGGCTTATAGACTCATGGTTTGCTGATTCGTTGGCTAGCTTGTACTAGCAGCATGTTATTGCCGGCACGAGCAGAGGTGCTTGCAGCAGCAGCACTAGTTAATGCACAGCTGTGCGCATGCATGTATGCATTTGCAATGTATGCATGTATGCATGCATGTGTTTGCGTCTCTCTCACCAGGTTCTCCTTCCATGATTTCGCCTGATATGCGGCGGCGAGGTTGTAACCCTACACACTCTTGCTGCGATAGAGCAGGCGCCACCTCGGCAAGGTAAGCTGGAGACTCATGAACACAGTCGACCAGAAACTTGCAACAAGCACTAGCCGATGTTCGCCCAACAAAAAACTCAACACCCCAAACAGTCCCTACGCCGACAAAATCATAAGGTGGTCCTAGATCGTGAAACCCTTTCGAAGCCCTATATACCTCTCGAAGTCTGAGCCACTCCCAGAACCCTGAGGCTCGCAGAAACAGACTGGTCACCATTCTCGAACCCGAAAGCACGGTTTGGGTTCATGCCAGGGGCTTTTACAAGGGGAGTTGAATTGGGGTGTTTTGGGGCCTTTAGAGGGGTCTAGGTGGTATTTAGGGGTTAGGGTCTTTGGGTTTCAATCGTAGCCTGGGGTCAGTGGGGTTTAGGGCCTTGGGGGTTTGGTTGTAGGACCTGGGTAGGCCTGCCGTGGACTTCCATCGGGCGGAACTTGTCCAGGCTCGGAGGGGGGGTTCAGCCTACCATTTAGGGTCCCTTATAATAAGGATCCTACGATTTAGGGTACTATATAAGGGTCCCCTAAAATGCAAGGGCCTTCTGGATGGAGCTTTGCGGATTCAGGTTTGCGGGCAGGATTTAGGGTCTAGGGTTTAGGGCTAGTGGGTTCTGCTTTCAAAGGGTTTCTTTTGGTTTGGCTTTGGAAGATAAGACTTTTGCTTTTAGGGGGATCTCACTCTCCCGTCGGGATTTTGCATTTGGCCTTCAAGTTGAAGACCAAAATGGTTGAAGTGAGCAGACAAGATGAGCGGTGGTGGCAACAATGCTCACGACAGCAGGTAGTAATGGAATCATGGAAGGGTGGCAACATGTAAAGTCAATCATAATGACCACTGCGGTCATCACACCTAGCAGCAGCCATCGTCACTTGTGCGAGAGCGATCATAGCAACCACTAATATGTTCCGGACCCCGAAGCTCTGCATCTCGTGAGAAATATTTGCGGTAGCTTCTGCACGGGTTTGCAGAAGTTGGAGCTACGCGAGTTCTACAGTTGCTTGTTTACCCCGGTGTATGAGAAGCCCAGAGGCCTACCCCAGCTCGTCAGGTGAATGCCAGCCGCCATGGCCCTGCCCTGAGGATGTCCGAGTCTGTGCCCAAAATCGGGTTTGGGGCTTAGAGTATGGTTGTTGCGAGAGTGCGCCCAGAGGACCAGTTCGGGGAAACCGCTAGTCAAGCACTATATTTCATGTCATTATGGTTCTCAAGCCTTGTGGTTGATGCTTGTTTAGAATTTTTTTCTAGAAACCTTTACCAACCCCTTCAACACACACACACATATTATATATATATATATCTACATACACACACACATATATATATATACATACATACATGCATGCACACATGCATGCACACATACATACACACACACACACACGCGTACCTACACGTGTGTAGATTTCGTTGTTTGTTCTTTTGTCAGGGTTCCAGAAAACCGGTCACCAGGCAGCCGCTGTTCCAGTACCGCTGCGAAGCTCAGCGCTGGGTGGAGGCGACGCGCGTTTGGCTTTAGGGCCTATGGCTTCAGGCTTTGAAGGTTTAGACGCTTAAGTAAGTGTTTTAGGGTTTCAGACTTTTTAAATGTTTTGGGGTTTGGTGGTTTCAGGGTGCACTGTGATCTGGGGTGACACTTTGGGCATCCCTCTTTTCCTCTACATCTTCGGCCTCAGGCACCAAATAAGAAAAGACTAGGGATCCTTGTTGTGGGGCGCGGTCTTCCAACATCTGGTCAGGGTGGGCGTGAGACCGCTGATTCTTGGACTCTCGGGTTGTTTGGGCTGTATAGCTTGGGGTTGCACTTGTGGGTTCGAGGTTTCTTGACTACTTGGGGGGTTTGGGGTGTACCGTGCTGGTTGGGGGGGGGTTCAACCCCAGACCTATGAACCCCGTGTTTGGGGTCTGGTCCTTAGTCAAGAACCCCAAATCCCATCCAAACATTTGTTTAGGAGTGGGATGCCCCTACTTCGTTTGCTGAACCAGAGTGTTGTCGGACATCCCGAATTTGTCGGTTTTGTTTATATGATGTTGCGGCCGGGAAGAGCTCCCTACATACAGGAGCATCAGTGGCAGTTACGATCCTCTCTACACTCGGATCTGAGATATTCCCATAGGCAGTTGTATAGCAGTTGCAAAGCATGGTCAGAGGATTTTGGGCGCTTCGGAATATTCATCGGCTAATTTGAAGGACGGTCAGGATCAGTGGATTTGCTGCGCCGGGGACATGGCCTGCGAGCGCATACCTAGCACGGGGATAGCTGGCAAGTTGTCATACAACTGGATTGTTGATTTCAATTCCTATAAACCTCATCACCTAATTCACAGCCCCAACCCTACATTGACTTAAGGCCGTACCTAAAACTCCGACAATAGCCTGCAGGTGCCGTTGTGCATGCCGCCAGAGGCATCGCCCGTTGTGTCGGACACTGTGTGGCTGAGACTGTTTGAGTGATGGTAGAGGTCGTGGCGAGGTCAATGGTGGTGATGATAACAATGAATAAGTGATGTGTTACGATGGTAATACTGGTGAACATGACGATGACGGAATGATGATCATGATGATGACGATGATGATGGCCATGACGATCATCATCATCATCATCAGCCTTCCTACGGAGCAAGTTCTCCTTGGTCAAGATGCTGTTCAAGTAGCTCCTGCCAGATATATAAGCGTCTCGGAGTCTTGTCGTTTCTATGATAACGATCAATGTCGGTCTAGTCGTGATGACACCGTACGGTCTCAGCACGTGCTTGCAAGCTGTCCAGCTTCGCTTGCTCATACTCCTGCAGCTCAAGGCCTGAAGCCCTGAATCCTAACACCGTGGAGTGAACAGTTTTGAGTCTAGAGCCTATATTCTTCTCAGCGGCTCTGGCAGATGCTGGGAATCAACGGCACGACGGTGGAAACAGTTCCTGCCGTCTCAGCCCCGGCTGTGTTTGATAATTGTCTTCACACCCTCAACTCTGAAATCCTTAAGGCCTTTAGGGGTTTAGGGGTTTAGCGAACCACCCTGCAACTCAAAGCCCCTAAGCACCCAACTTTACATCCTAGGCGCTGACTGAAGCCATTTAGCGTCCGGCCTTTGGGGTGAAGACGTTCAGGCTGCTTGTTCGCTGTATGTGTCAGCTTGGGCTTGAGTTGTATATAGAGCTGCATCGAGGGCCTAGGGTTGCAAAGTCGCAACACGCACACCTCAAGCAAACTTGCTCGTCATCGAGTTATATCCTGGGAGGAGGACTGACGGGGCAACTCTCTCTCTCTGGCCCCACACCCAAATTTTGGAGTGTTGCTGCCGATGGACAAGGTCTTGCATTATCCATGGAGAAGAACATAGCATACTTTCCATCGTTTGGGGTGCTGCGGGTTATGCAGGGTCTTGTCCAGCAGGGTTAGTGAAGATGTAGCGTGATGTCTCCACTCCCATCAATTCGCTAGATCACTGGGTGCGTTCTCCGAACGCATTAGTCAGATCGATGGCCAAATTTGGAAGGAGACAGACCCTTAACAGTGTAGCACACTTGTGTGCGAAAT
>CAJNJA010015789.1:0-11605 GCA_905231915.1 Symbiodinium necroappetens | reverse complement strand
GTGGTAGTTGTAGTGGTGGTGGTAGTAGTAGTAGTAGTAGTGGTGATGGTAGTAGTAGTAGTAGTAGTAGTAGTAGTAGTAGTAGTAGTGGTAGTGGTAGTAGTGGTAGTAGTCGTGGTAGTAGTCGTGGTAGTAGGAGCAGTGGTAGTTGTAGCAGCACCAGTAGTAAGTGGGGTGGTGTTGGTGGTGGGTTGCTGGCAGTACCTAGCACCTGGTGGGCAGTGGGACGTAGGTAGTGGGAGGAAGGAGATACGTAGTGATTGTGGTAGTTTTGACGGAGGCACCTATCCTCTTGGTCCTTGCACTTTGACTTTGCGACAAGGACATTTAGATAAACGCCCTTACCTAAAACATAAGTGCACGTCATTTTACTATCTGTTTATGTATATATGCATCATATAGTTGGGTATAGTGTGATATATTAACAGTACAACGTGAAGAGGTAGTATGATATAGTGTAATTAAATACAACAAGAATACAATGTAGTGCTGTAGTAAATAACGTCTAGTAAAGCCTCATCCAACTATCACAACATAACATACCATATCATATGAAATATTTTCTTATAATAAGCGATGATGTGGGTGTACATATATGCATCTTTAATTTGAGTGGATTATTAGACTATGCTATAATATGCTGAGTAGACTACTGTACAACATATATAAGTGAAAGATATTGAACATAGCAAAAGACTTTTCAATATACCATAGTATATGAACAGTAAAGCGAAAATACCACGAACATATCATAGAAGATGACGTATGCACAGTATCCTATAACGCTGTGGTATAATACAGTATATAGCACAATGTAATATGAAATTAAAACCAATATTAAGATTGGTGTAAGTACAGTATAAAAAATACAATATATTGCATGTCTAGTACAACTACAGTGCAACAATTCCTTTACAATTTAACACAGAACAAAACAGTATGATGTGATGTAGTATAGTACAGCCTCGGCTTTAGATGATATCGCGACATGTAACATAGTATAACAACATAAAAACGCACAACAACAATACCATAAGCTAAAATGCAATTCGCCATAAACAAAACATAACATGCATAACATGATGCACAATACTGTGACAATATGCAACATAATGCAAGATATAGCGAAACGAGTCTAATTAGGTATATCACGATATCACATGAAACACTGATGTTCACGATGATTGGCATAATACAAGACTGTAACTGACAATGTGACGCAATATGCAAGTATGTGTACATGTACAAAAATGTGTATGTGTGTACGCCTAATTGATTTATGTGTACATACGTATACAGACACATATACAGTATACATACATCTACATGTTTCTATGGCACTTACATCTATAGAGACGGAGAGAGAGCGTAAGAACACCATTGGTCTGCTGCCACCCCACAATCCGTTCCATGTACGAGTCTGCGAAATCAGCACAATTCAAACTGCTGAAGACTTGGGACCTCAATGTGGATCTGAGCTTCCTTCTTGTACATCTGTTTCGTAGGCCCCTGAATTCATCGCCAAGATGCTGAATCCATCGCCCAGCTGGCACCGAAGGCTGCGCAGCGACCGGGAACTCCCAGAGATAAGCCTGCCGGATCATTTCCCAGCCTCTGGCTGCCCATGCTGGCAGGTGATGAAAGATGAAAGGTGTCTTGGAAGCCTTTGGCCTCCAGACTGCTGGGTTATCTTGTGCCCCTGTGAGGCCACAGAATGTTCGGGGTTGCAATCCAAGCTCTGTCACAGGTACAGACGACGGTGACGTAACGTTGTAGGTGCAAGTGCCCAAGGTGACAAAACCGGTCAGCGAGCAATGCAAGAGCAGGGGCCTGATGTGTCAGCTTGCATGTTGAAGGCGAGCCAGGAAACAATGCTTTGGCTGCTGACCTCTTCGTCCTGTTAGGAGAGCCAAGCAGATCGCAAGCAGCCTGGCTCCACGTCATGCTTAAAAAAAACCTCTGCACACAGGTCTGCCGCACAGCAAGTCCTCATTGAGCAGTGCATCAGACAGTTCTCGACGGGAGGCACGACGTGCTAAACCCCGCCAACGTCCAGAAGAACTGAAGGCCAGCTGGCCTTGCAAGACCTGATCATTCAAAGCTCTGCCAAGTTCTGTTTCGGGACCCAGAAAGGAGTTACCCGTGATGGCTCTTAGTTGGCCAAACAATTGCCATCACTTCTCGGTCTGCGCAGCTCCCCCGACTTAGCCGAACTTTTCAAACTTACGACCGAGCCATCTGCCTTAGCTAAAGTACGCATAAGTCCTGCATCTCAGAGCAGAAGCAGTCCTTCCCGCCCCATGCAGGAACATTAAAAACGGGCCTCTGTCGTGTGGACCCAGCCTGCAGGAACAGCGACAGGAGATATTTTTGACCACAGACGCAGAAAGGCTCAGCCTATGTACCCGGGCTACCACATGGCAAGCCAAGGCAAGCCGTGCAGATCTCAATCAACCATTGTCTGCGTTGAGCCTACAGCGGTGCCAGCATGTCAGAATGAAGGGTTGAGAGTTCGGTTCGGCCCTTACGCCAGGGAACACCGACTACCCAGGCCTGCCTAGGCTCGGCTGCAACTCTAGAAGAGGCTCGTGCAGCCGCCAAGAGCCTGCCGGCTTACCACATGTGAGTTCATGTTGCATGTTTGGGATTTAGTGCAAGCTTAGGGGAATCCACTTAAGCAGTTTCTGGTCGTTTTACTCAGCTGCATGGAGATGCTCAACGTCTCAATGCGATAGCCGGCAACGCTTGAATCTGAGAATGCAATGCAGGGAAGACTAAGTATTGACAGTTCAATATGCAAGTACAAATAGCGATGCCCGTGCAGAAACTTTTGGACATGTAGCATTGCAAGAGAAACTCCTTTGGCCCACCTCAGTCTCTACTCCTTGAGGCTAAACGACAAACTGAGGGAATCTAGCAGCTAGGAAGTCGCTCCCTCCGAGATACCGCTGTTCTAAAACTTCTTGAAACCTTCGAACGGAGCCTTGCTCTGCGATTGGACCCGCAGCATGCGCAAGCTGCGAAGTCGGCTTCCGGCGCATTCCTCAAGGTCGTTGTGCCCACTGCTAAGCTCCTCTAAGCACCTTATCTGAAAAAGGTGTGTATGCATGTGTATATATATATATACATACACATTCTCTCATATGTTATATATATATCATTATAAATATAAACAGAAACATATATATATATAGAAACACACATGTAATTGAACTGTATAATGTAGTAACTATGTAATTTATGACCCGGACTGCGAGCCCACTGAAGCCCTCCGTGCCTGCCAGTGCAAGGAGCCGACCACGAGCCCCTGCCGCACGCCGCCCCAGCGACATCCCTGCAGCGGCCGTCAGCTGCCCTCGCCTTGCAGGTCTCCCAAACACCCTGGTGGCAAAGGGCAAGCGGCTCGAATCCAGGATAAATACGCTCAATTCAACTTTTTGGAAGCTGCTCTGAGCCCGACGACCTTCCAAAAACTTGAACTGAGGAAGGTTATATGCGATACCAGCAACACAGTAATGGATCCTGGCATTGTCAGTCCACCAGGGATACCCGCTAGGATGAACAAACCGATCACAGGCCCCGTGCAAAACACTGTGGCTACGCGTGCCGCACAGGCAGATCTCCGCCCTGATGGAAATGGCGCCAAGCAGCTCCAACAGCTCGTCCACGCCGCTGAAGGCCTGCTGAGTCCGTCGGAATGATCATGAGAATCTAGCTTCAAATCGACAAGTGTTCATGTCAGAAGCTAGAGTCTGCATGGCTTGCGACACCCACCTGGTCCAGCTCTGCCGCCCCAGGCCTTTGCAGCCGCTTCCCCAGCTCGGCACATAGCGCCACGCCAGCTGCCGTACCCTCGCAGGCCTGCTGGAAAGGTCGCGATCTACCGTTGCAGACAGCAGATGACATGTCTCGACATGGTCTGCTGATAATAGTAATAATTAGACTACCTGCATGTCAGCTGCATATGTGTAAGTAGTTGGGTCGCAGGGCACCGTTTAGGCAACTTTCACATTGTCGAGACAGTGCCCACATTGCACGTTGAAGAGGGATGAAAGAAGTCACCAGTCACAATCAGCGTCCAGTTCCTGCAAGTGATGACGGGAAGCCTGGATAGCAAAGACGCAGCTGGCAAGGTGATGGTCGTTAGGCTCCTGAAGCCAGAAATCCACAGTGAGCTGTTCATTCCCTCTGCAGTGGCAGAGACTCAAAGTTCCAACATCCCAGCCACCCACACACCCATCTGGGTTTCTAGTTCTAGTTGGACGGAAGATGGTTTCAAAATCTGACTTGGATGCGGCACCCCGGTTTGCCTCCCTGCGGTCAACCATGCTGAACCAGTCTTGGTAGCAAGAAAGCCTTGTGATTTCACACCTTCTTGACCCACGCTCGTCGTCCTGGCTGAAATATGGCACCATCGCACATCGGTTTGATCCCCAAACCCGTTTCAGCACGGATCCTACAAATCGTCGGAGTCCGTCCATTCGCCCTCCTTTACAAGTTACAACCCGACACCGTCAACACTTCCAAGGAACTGCTTACACGCGTTTGTGCTGATTCGAAACATAACAGGAGAAGCTTCTCCACCAACCCAACATGCCACCTTTTCTCCCACCAGGCCATGCTCCCAACATCAGGCAACATAAGCCGCTGAATTTGCTTCGGTCATGGCCGCCGCATCCCACAGCAAAGATGCTTTCGGACAGCCGAAATACAACAACTTCACCAGATATGCTTGGACCTCGCGTGACAAGTCCTGCTTGGCGAGGCTGCTCCACAGGAGGATGGCCTGCAAGCGCGCGGCCCGACACAGCAGATGTGCGATTGCTGACACAACATCTTGCTGAAGGACATGTTGGCAGCTGCAGGCTTTTCAAAGCTGCGTGGTACGATCGCAAACCGCCATGGATTGCACTAACGTCACTGCCAGAAGCTCACCCTCAAAACTCGAGTCCTATATGACCGTCACAATAGCACATCTGCGATAGCAGCACGTTCATCGACGCTGGTGCCTCTTCCCAGAAGCCACCACGCCTCTTCTTTGCCACGAGAAAGAACGTCGAACAACTCTGGGCTTGCACAAGAGCTGTTTCGCTGACGACGGGCACTTGGTCCGTGGTGAAATGACATTCCCAAGTCAATTGTTGAATTACAGCTTCTTCGTGTCGATCCGCGGGATCTGACAGCACAACGACGGAGAAATCGAGATGTGAGATGTACGGAGACTACACTTCATTTGATCTTCTCTGCAGCTCGGATCTTTGTGCCTGCATGCCGCAAGAGCAACTCCGAGAAACTTCGCATCTATTCTCAGCTGGAGGTCTCGCCTCGGATATTCAGGCTTGCAAATAACAGAAAACTGTGTTGTGCGGCTTTTGCGGAATGCCTTCGATGTGCCAAAAGCGCACTTGATTGTTCCGGAATTGGCTTGGAGCAGGCCGTTACTGCGACGCGTGCCTTAATTGCTTCGATTTGCGGTTTGCTGTAGAAGGTGCCCCCGAAAGTGTTGTGTGGGGCAGAAAAGCACTCTTGCGCAGCCATGTGGTTTGCCCGCACCACATGACGAACCAACCCGAAACAGACAACCTTGTAAGCAAATCAGGTGGAGTTGGCAGACAGCAACTGTGTCACCTATTGCCACGAGTCGTGGCCCACACCCCCTGGCTGATCTGATGGCAAGGCACGCCTCCTGCACAAGGTCCAGTGCTACACGGCCCGAGGCTCCTTCACAAGTACTGTATCATCGGACTGGCTTCGGTACCAGCGACCGACAGCAAAATGCCGAAGTACTTCCCCAACACTCGTCTCCAGGCGCAGCTCCTTGCTCGCAGGCATGAACCACGGCATTGTAACCTTAACCATCTGCGAAGGCCCACGAGAACGCCACAGCTCAAAAGCGAGACCTACTACAGACCTACAAGGGCAGTGCAGCCTGGAAGCTGATGATGCTCGGCGTGACGCGGTAGCGCCTCATCCTGAGCTGGTACGTTGAGCAATGAAAAACCGACCTGCCAAATATCCTACAATCACCTGCGACGAGCCGTTTGAGGTTTCCAGAGCTTCATCCATACACGACTTTCTGACTAGCGACTAGCGGGGGTAAGAACTTCTCACGAAGCAAACTCAGTAAAAGGTAATCCGTCGTAGGCGGACATGCGACCGAAGACAGCAGCCTTGGGCGCCAGGGTTTGGAGGTCTTTAGAGCAATGCAGTGGTAAAGATCAGGATGCCCAGTCTGTACACCTCAGTACAAGTGTTATGGGCATGAGAAATGCCGCCGGCTGCTGATCCGTCCCCAAGATCGGCCATGGAGCTCTGAAAGCAGCTCCAGTGCTGTTGGCCAGGGTGCAGCTGCTGCAGCCGCCAGGGCTGAGCCGAAGGTGACAACCTGAAGCAGCACTTGATTTCATGTTCATTCAATTTCATGTGCTTTGGGGGGGGGGGCGATGTAACAGGTACGTACAGCTTCAGTGAGAAGGCAGCAAATTCACATGTCCAGCGCCTGTGCCAGTCTGCACGCTTCGTTTACGAATACTGACTATTGACTCTGGGTTCCAGGTAGACTCAAGTGTTGCCGATTTGCTTTCCTGATCCTGCCCATGTAAGAACAGCTCGAACGTCAACTCGAGGCCTCTTACGATTTTGTCAGGCCATGTTGAGGAAGGATAAATGGCGAGTTGCATTCGGCTGCACACCGACTTGGAACAGGAGTTGATGAAGCTGCAGGGATGCGGGCCATGCGGCACCCTTCCTCAGTAGAAGGCTCCATCCAGCTCCGTAGAAAAATGGATAGATGCGGCTGGCCGGCATGATACTGCTCCCGCGACGACGAGTTCTCCTACCGGTACTTACCTACCATAACGCGAAAACTAACCACAATGGGCAATGGCAGTGCAAGCCAAAGGTTTCATCCAAATAACAACACGGTTAGCAACAATGCCATTCGTCATGGCAGCAGCGGCCGCCTTGGGCGTGGTAGTGATAGTGGTAGTGGTTGTGATATCTTCTCATTCCAATACTACTGCAAAAGTAGTTGGTTGAGGAGTCACTACATAGAAGAATAGGCGGAGGGGGAGGAGGAGGACAAGCGATTAGGTAGCAACAGCAGGAGTACTATACTTCCACAAAGCACATTGATCAGGGCTCTCGCAGGCTGATGCTGCTGCGGCGAAGGAGACTGCATCCACCTCCAGGTCGGCGGCCCTGCAATGCCAGAGGCATGCTCTGTGAGTTTTCGTCACGGCTGTGCGACGATCCAGGTAAGTCTCAGGGCTCCAAGATATGCCAAACACTAGCAGCATGAGCAATTCATCACGCTAGCTCCTAGCCTCTTGACAGCAAGACAGACAAGCCGGGCAGAACACCAATCGACAACCAAACACAGGTACAAGTACTGCTGGGTGTCGAGGAGAATAGAACTGAACAACTCGAGAAACCTTTGAGCAAGCGACTTTCAGCACGAAGCCCCACCTTTTCTGGGCACGGACAGAGCCAGCCAAGCTACTTGATCTGCAGCGGGCTGCTGTCTGGCGATTGCTGCCCCGTAACATTTACAGCATGACAAGATGACCATAACAACTGTCTGCGCAAACCCTGCGAACCAAAAACTGTAATGCTTGTGCTCCTATCTGCATCATTCCGAAACCATTAGCCACCAGCGGGCACTGCCTCATCTCGCGGAACAGCTCCAGAGCTGTGATCCACTGACCCCCTGTCGAACGAGAGAACTTCCCAGCAGGACCCCAGTCAACACAATCGGGAATGACACCCAGGGTAGAGCTCACTGACTCACAACCCATACTGCACAAGCGTTGCATGCTGAGACATCTGGCTGCATCTGCTCTTATGCTTTCCTACGCCAGCAGCGGATGCAGCGGCCTTTCTCACAGGCGCTAATGGCAGCATTGTAGCAGTAGCCTGGCAGGGAAGCTCCCCACATGATGTCTCTACGCCGAAAGGCGGTAAAGTTGCGGGCTTCAATCAACAAAACTGACAACACTGACCCTCCTCAGCTGGGGCACTCGAGCAATCAACTGCCACTGCCACTTGACGCGCAGATGAAGGCACAACGGTTTACAGCCATGTCTTGCTGAGGTGTCTCTTGCCTCAGTCCTGCTTTGCACAGGATCACGAATCACGAAAGTCACGGCCCAAGGCATGACCCAAGCCCTGCAAGTGCACTGCAGCCTTGCGCCACGCTCCGCTGGATGGCCTCGCGAAGCAGCGCCAGGGCAGCTGGCCACTCTCGAGCCTCGGCCACGTAGACTTCGATCCTGTTCACTTGCTGTCGACAGCCGCAAAGAAGTGACGACTAGCTTTTGAACCACAGACGGACAGGAATAGGCAGCATTTCAAGTCTTGCATGGTTACTATGCTACAACCCGATTATGAGACGAGGAGCCTTGTCACAAGCACTGATGGCTGCAGAGAATGTCCTCCGAACAATCTGCCAGGTTTGAGCAAACCAAGGTTTCTTAGCGTGGTTGTCTTCTCTGACAGGGTTTGAGTCTCACAGAGCCCCCTCCCCCACCCAGGCAAACTCTGAAACACTTGCATGGTAGAATCTGCTGACCACCTCGTTTGTGCAAATCCAATGTGGCCAATTTTCTTGGCCACAAGTGCAATTTCCCTACCTCTGTGGTGCTCGGCTTGAAAATATCGGCCTCCTCGGCCTGTTTGTGCATGCTGCTCCCTCCCTGCGTGGGAGGCAGTCCTCTCATTCGGCGCGACCAGGTGCTCCTGCATGCCTCCGCGCCGGATGCGCGATCAGGTGCCAGCTCAAGCAGAATCACGCCAAGTACCAACTTATGCATCCCTCATTGGTCTGGCAAAGCAGCGGTGGAGGAGTTCTGAAGCCATCCGCCAGCGCCCATCTCCTTGAGGACAAATGTCTATGATATGTTCAGTCTTGTCACCGAGGACGCAGAAGTTCACAAGGACTTTCCCGGTGCTGGGGCAGACTTCTGGAAATGCCGCCCGGTCCTGCGCATGCAGCGGCTGCCTGAGGGAATCAGAAGGCTTTCAGGAAAACGGTGCCTCCCGTGCAACTTATTTCAGCTTCCAGACTGTCTCCAGTGATCATGGTATGCACTTTTCTAGCCTCATCCGGCGGAGCGATGCTCCTGACGGAGAAGACGAGTCAAAGTACTTTCGTTCGTGGTCACCCCTGAGCCTTAAGCAGATGACGTCATCATCCGAAAAGGAGGCCAGGTCCATGATGCAAGCTAGGCTAGAACCGGCTAGAACTGAGACAGTTTGCTTCGGCAAGAACCCCGAGAGCTCAACCAAAGGATAATTCCAAGGTGAATATCTTCGACCAGCGGCTGCGCTGTAGCAGAACACATCTGGAAGGACCAGCCTACCAGAGTGATGCCATGATAAGTATGCAAAGGACTACGGCGAAAACAGGCAAAACGGTTGTATTTCTTACAAGCAGCTGCTGACTCCATGAGAACTTAGCCTGTCCGCCAAGGATACACGTAGAAATGCCACGCAGCAAAGAGACGATTGAAATGCAAGAGTCTACGACCAAATAGCCGGTCAAGGCAGTTTGCAGTCGCTCTGCCTCGCAGCCAACTGGTCGAGAAGGGTAAACACCTGCTCTGCATTATGCTCACCGAACTACATTCATTAGAGAGCTGGTGCCAAATGAAATCAACAAGCTGATTAGATCTAGGATATTCGTGAAAGAAGACGGACACAACAGGATAGTGAGACTGGTCAAACAAGGCTTTGCTGTCAAACCTTTCCTTTCAGGCCTGTGTCCATGGTGCCTTGCGCAGCACTGACGTAGCGGTGCGGAGGGCCTTTGATGCACCTGTCTTGACGACACTGAACAAAGCACCCAGCACCCTCAGCATCCATGCCTGGTCGAGTCCTGGACGACATTGCACACACACTCGCGGCAGTTTTGTGCCTTGGTCGAGTCCTCTGTTGAGCTGCAGCTGCAGCTGTCCCCAGCCATCATCGGCTCTGGCGGCTCCAGCTGCGGCACCTTTGGCAACAGTGACAGTGGAATAGGTCATCATAGAATCTCACAGAATAATGGAAGGACGCAAAACAAAGAACAATGATGCGGCCATCCACGATGATGACAAGAGTAGAACCCTAGGGCCCTGGAACACCAAGATAAATAATAGCAAGTTGAAGCAGCGGCCGCAGCAGTAGCAGTCGTAGGAGCAGGAACAGTAGCAGTAGCAGTAACAGTAGTAGTAACGGTAGCAGCAGTAGTAGTAGTCGTCGTCGTCGTCGCCGTAGTCGTAGTAGAGTACTGTACTAGGAAAACGAGCAGTGCTAGTACTAGTACTAGTTACTAATGCCGATACCGGTGGAAGGAGTACCAGTACTGGTACTAGCACTGCCGAAACATCAAGCTACAGGAAATCAAGTCACCTCTGCACAGCGCGGGTAAAGCGCTCGGGGTTAACGGGGCTACTGTTTCTGTCTGTTCCTTGTTGTTGGTCGCATGGTTGACACTTCGCGTGCGGCCATTTCAGCCGGCTCTAATTGGTGCTGCCAGGTTTGGACTGTGAACGTAATGAAGCCTCTAGCCAGGCGCTTAGAGTGACAATGCACGGGCGCCTTGCGGTGGCCTCAGTAAGATAACGCTCTACTCGGACAGTCGTTACCAAGTCGTACATAAAAGTGCGGCTGTGGAACCGCCACAGCCCGTAACCCTGACAACCATGCCCCAAAACGCAATGACTCTGGGCAAACTTGGCTCAGGCCACAATGATTCAATTTTACGGCTTGTGTTGCCGGCTGGATACCGTAGGTTCACACATGTTCACAACAGGGGAAGAGGTGCATCACAACACGAAAACACAGCACAGCCAACCTGCAAGTGGAAGTAGTGTCAGGGTTCGGGCTGCAGATAAACCTGATAGCAACCACGAGCCTGAATGTGTTTCCCCTTAGCTTGCCGCATTCCAGTCCCACACAGTGCGGAATTCCCCCACTCAAGCCTGCAGCATTACAGGCCACTGCAGCACACGACCCGCGTGTAACTCCGCCTTGGCTTTCCCGTACATTCCAAGACCTTCCCAAATATTACTCACAGCGTGCAACTGCNNCCCCCCCCCCCCCCCCCTCCGATTTGCTTGCCGCATTCCATGACCCATCATGTAGAAAAAAATGAAACCCCTCTGCTTTCCGCATTCCAGGGCCTTCTAATCGCCACACTTCCAAACGAGAAACCTTCTCCTACCAATCCGGAAAATCTTTAACACATTACCTTAGCTTAGGAAAGCTTGGATAAAATGCTGCAAATTGTTCCAGTCGCGCAAACAAAGGCATGGCCTTGTGAACCTCTGGATGCTAGGTCAGCGGGAGCGCCACCATCCATGCCATCACCCAAGGATGCTAGCCGGGCTTTCGGAACGGTAGCGTGGGACTCATTGAACATGCAAGGAGAGGCCACCGGCCAAAAATACGCTGGCAACGACACTTGCATGTGTAGTTTTTTCGAGCGGTTTCTCCAGATCTGTTGCAGCTTGCGTACATGCGTTTGTCAGCATTGTGGCATGGTTGTAGCTGAATGAAAGTGGTCTCATACTGGGCGATTTATGGTGGCTGCGAAAAAGGGATCACAAAGCTTGTCAGCAATCTA
>CAJNJA010015787.1:0-31271 GCA_905231915.1 Symbiodinium necroappetens | reverse complement strand
TCTAGAACGCCGCAACCGGTCAAGGATATCTTCATCTCACATCTCTGTACCCCCATCTACTCGTCAGCATCAGTATCATTAATGTCATCATGATCACCAGTACTATCATGATGCTTGTGGTGGTGGTGGTGCTGCGTTTGATGCTGGTGATGCCAAGTCAGTGATAGGTAGCCTGGAGCTCCAACCTGCAGTTTCTGTTGAAGGTCTTTCGCAGAGCCCGAAAGCAACGCACCCCGACGTAGACGAAACTGGAGCCCAGGCGGATGCTTGCATGGGTTGCGGCACAAGTCGCGTCTGGACCAAAGCATTTTTCGGCAATGGGCTTGCAGCTTGCAGGAGGAGTGCAGGAATCCAATATGAGACATGGGAAAGGCGCAGAAAGTCAAAATGTGGTTAGTGCGTTGTAGAAGCAGATAATAAAAAAGAAGCACCTCCCCAACGCAAACTTAGTTTCAATAACAACTCGGAACGCCTTGAGCACCGCACCTTGGGGGCAGAACATCACGCATGCTGAGAATGCTGAGAAACTTGAGGCCAGGAAGACCAGGGCATCCACAGCAGCCAGGACAGTTCGGTTGTAACTTGTTGGGACAAGCATAGGAGGCAAAGTAGTAAGATGTCAGAACAAAGCCAACACGCTACCGGTATACGCGGTCATAGCACCTGTGCTGCACAGTAGCTGAGACTGCAACACACCGATATGATGGTGAACCACGCATTCGCAGAGAGGAGTCGGGGGGCCCGGGGGGGGGGGCATTGATTTACTGTCCTTGCGACTTCTCTGAGACCTTAGCGCTGCTTGTGCAATGTCTATGTTATCGGTATGATGCGTGATGCGATGGTGGAAGTCGTAGTTGTAGCAATGGCAGTAGCAGTAGCCGTAGCCATAGCCGTGGCGGTAGCCGTAGCCGTAGTAGAAGTAGCAGCAGTAGTAGCAGCGGTAGGGGCAGTAGTAGCAGTAGCAGATTAGCAGAAGTAGTGGAAGTAGCAGAAATAGCAGAAGTAACACAAGTAGCAAAAGTAGGAGAAGTAGGAGAGGTAGCAGTGGTAGCAGTAGCAGTAGCAGCAGTAGTACGAGTGGCAGTAGTAGTTGTAGTTGTAGTTGTAGTAGTAGTAGTACTAGTAGCAGTAGTAGTAGTAGTCGTAGTAGTAGTAGTAGCCGTGAAGTAGCGTAGTCGTGGNNGTGGTGGTACTAGTAGTGGTAGTAGTAGTGGTAGTAGAAGTAGTGGTAGAAGTAGTAGTGGTAGAAGTAGTAGTAGTCGTAGTAGTAGCAGTAGTAGTAGTAGTAGTAGTAGTAGTAGGAGTAGCAGTGGCAATGGCAGTGGCAGTGGCAGTAGCAGTAGCGGTAGCAGTAGCAGTAGCAGTAGCAGTAGCAGTTGCAGTAGCAGTAGGAGTAGGAGTAGTAGTAGTAGTAGTAGTAGTAGTAGCAGCAGCAGTAATAGTAACAGTAGCAGTAGCAGCAGCAGTAGCAGCAGCAGTAGTAGTGGTAGTTGTAGTCGTCGTGGTGATGGTGGTAGTGGTAATAGTGGTAGTAGTGGTAGTAGTGGCAGTAGTAGTAGAAGAGGGAGGAGGAGTAGGAGGAGTAGGAGTAGGAGTGGCAGCGGCAGCAGCAGTAGCAGTAGCAATCGCAGTCGCAGCAGCAGTAGCAGCAGCATTAGTAGTTTCAGTGGGGGTCTTCGTCGCCGTCGTCGTCGTCGTCATCGTCGTATTGTTACCAGTAGTTCCATTAGTAGTGGTGATGCTCCTAGTCATGATGGTAGATTTTTGGTTGTTGTTGTTGTTGTTGCCGTGGTGGTTGTGGCTGTGGCTGTGGCTGTGGCTTTGCTTGTGGTTGTGGTTAGGGTTGTGGTGGTGCCGGCGGTGGTCGTCGTCTGTGGCGGCGGCTTCGAATTGTGCCGGTTACGACAATACGTTCCTTGCCGATTTTCTTGCATCGAAAGCGGCTTCACTTTATCACTTTCGATATTTCAGAATCAGGTGTAGGTCTCCGCGGTGAGAATGAGGATTTTGAGTGTAAGGTGTGAAGTGTCAGCGCTTGGCTTTTGCATCGGCTTCCGGGTACGGCAGCATTGGTTACCGGTTTGCTAAAGAAAGCATGCCACACTGGCAAGGACAGCGGAGTATCTGCCCGGAAGGGCGAGGCTAGCCCTAAGAGCTGAGTCTCAGAATGACCCCTGCAGCAGCATCTCGGGCTTCCACCTCCGGATCCCTCAAGGGGGCCTGGGCGGATAACGCACGCTTTCCAGTCCCGACGCGAAGCCGACACCAGCCCAAGAGCACAGCCCTCCATTCCAGACCGAGATTGCAGAAGAGATATCGTAAAGTTTTCGAAGAGAAAGAGTCGGAGAATGATGTCACTAGGCTGTCTATGTGCTAAGCTTTGTGAATGAGGAACTTAAGATAAAGCCGGGGCTCGATGCTGCAGGTAGCCCGAAGTTGGTTCTACAGCACTGCAGAAAGGAGATGTGTTTCAACGCTCGTAGCTGTAGTTTGCACAATGCGAGTACTTCTTTGAATTTATGGCCATTGTGACGAAGTGTTCGGGACCGGAAGCTGAAATTCGCGTGCACGGTTGTCTCAATGCTAATACACATCATGTGCTGTCGGTTTCCCGAAAAGCAACTTGAGATGCGTAAGTAGAAGTAGAAGATCGTTTTGTCACTCTTGCCCACAGTAGTATTCCAGATCCCTCGCCATCCTTGTACAGATGCGGGCGCGATCGAATGCAACAGACATTGCAGCAAAAATGCAGTGTTGGGAATGTCACTGCTTCGTAGGCAGGAGCCCAAAAACCAGTCGACAGATGCCCTGTTATAGTTGTTAGCCACTGGGAGAATCTGGTGGAGGTTGATGACATAGATTATTGAGAGCTGTGTCACTGCATGGACTACATGGGGAATCAGCCACATTCGAGTGATACCGCTTTCCTGAACTAGTTGTCCTTGTGATTCGTGCGTGTCTGCTGGGTCCAAGAGGCAATTTAGTGCCGGTAGCTCGGGCCGTCGGCAATCTGCTGTTTGAACTGGCTCGTGCTGGAGGCGCAGCTATGCGCAGCTTTCGTGGGGTTTTGCAAGGTCCTGGGCTGTGCATTTTCTCAGCAGCATCGTGGACTGCAAAGGTGACAATTCCAGATGGGGTCTCTGCGGGCGTTGCTCCTCTCGGCCGTTGTTACCATTGTCTGCGCGGAGCCTTGGCCCGTTCTCGCAAGCTCTATGTTTAGGGCTTAGGGCCTGTTGTAGGCGCTACAGAGACTCATGCCCTTGTTTTTTAGCGAATCCGACACTCCAACCTCAAGGACCAGGGCCAGGGAGATGGGGATCAGGGAGATGTCGACACCAATGGCAGCTACAATGGGTCGTACGACGACAACGGGTCCTACTACGACTACAATGGGTCCTACGACTACAATGGGTCCTACGATTACAATGGGTCCTACGACTATAATGGATCCTACGACTACAATGGGTCTTACGACTACGACGGATCCGGATACGAGTATGATGGGCCGGGACAGGATTATGACTATGATGGACCTGGATATGATTACAACGCATCCGGCGGTGCGCCCAAATCCGTGTATCATGTGTTGCAGCAGTGCTGATTTACAGGCTTTCTTGGGACAGGGTTGCTTCAGTGGTTCATCTTCCGTTCCCTGCCAGGCTACGGCTACTGTGCCGAGATGATGTGCACTAAGTTTAAGTACGACGCGAACGGAGAGATTGATTGGTCAGCGGAAATGGAGACAACTTGCGCGTCCTACGAGGAGGGCTGTCCGTGCAACGAGGAGTGGGAAGTCTCCTGTGAGTCCTGGGGCTACAAGGCAGAGCCCCCGATCGGATCTCTCCTATGTGCAGCATGTGCTAGCTGCTTACATCTTACATCCATCTTCTATCGTCACGCAGCTTATCCAAAGCACACAGCAATGCGAAGTTTTTTTTTGAATATTTCCTTTTAACTTTCTGTACCGCGGGCAGGTCTGCACACCGAAGTCCGAGGGGTGGCTCGGCTGCAAGATCCCGCTGCTGGCTTGCACAGCGTGCTTTAACCCAGGTGCTACGATCCCTTCGATACGACATGCCACTTATGTGCACTTCGAGAAATTTCAATGATAGTGAGCTGTCGCATCATGCCGTAAGAGGCGGTGGAAGGGTGCAGCTCAGGTGACAATGCTACTGACTCTTGCAGCAATCGGGTGGAAGATGAGCAAGAGCCTGAAGTGTTCCATTAGCTGCAGTCATCATGCCAAATCTCAGGAGTATACTTGCCGAGATGAGTGGTCGGCCTACTGCTGGGACAAAGCATGGGGCGCATGTCCCATATTCTGCACGTCTAACGAGACGATGTGCTACAGCTACGCCTACGATGCATCAGGAAGTCACAACCGGGTGGTGAGCCTTTAGTTTGAGTTCCACCTACAGTAGTGAGATTCCTCCAATGTGGTCGTACCTGTTCAGTTGACCTCACCCCTTCCTTTCCCGAGCAGTTTTGGGTCTGGGGTCAAGCTAACCATGAACTCATCAAATATTGCCAGTACAAGCAAGAAGAAAAACGGTGTTATGACAAGCAGACATAGCAATAACAAGCGTCCGTGGGCCGTCTGCGACGCCAATCCTTCAAAGCGGGACAATGCCCCCCCCGAATGCCCCACACCCCGACACTCAAAACCCCCCCCCACTCTAACTCCTAAGCTCCAACACTGGCCCCCAGCATCTGGAAACTTCTTGAAGGAGAGGTTGATTGGATGAGCGACTACAACACGAGTTGTGCTCCACTGGCCGAGGGCTGCCCCTGCGCCTTGTGGCTGCGCAACCAGGGTTTTTACGCGCAGTGCTGAAGGTTCAGGGATGTTCAGGGTTTAGAGTGTAGAGATGTTTGGAGGATTTAGCTATCACCGTCATCATCATCACCACCGCCACTATCATCATCAGCACCAGCATCATCATCCCTCAACGAGCCTTTCATCAGCTAAGAATCCTACCTGGGAGCAGAAATGCACTGACGAATGGGGAAGCTGGTGCACATCGAAGCTGGATTCGTGCCCAATCTCATGCGGCGACGATGAACAGGCACAGCCCGACCAAAGGTTGCAGCATTTTGATTTCAGGCCGAGCTCTGCTACATGCTGAAGCACAAGCACACTATAACCCTGCACCAGTGCGAATACGATTTTCGAAATGGGAAACACTCGAAGCCTGGTTCGCTTTGATGTCAGGTGTGCTGGTCAACTCCTTACGGTAACGACGGCTATCCAGACTGGTCATTGCCAGGAAATCAGACGCACGGCTTTCAAGGTATTAGGTCCTTACGTCTGCGAGCAGAGGTCACAGATCCATTCTCCTGCCACAATCCGTGTAGGAAGAGAGAGGTGCCATCCGAGGACATGCCAGAGTATTGACCAGCACTGCCCCTGCAACTCTGAGCACGAGGACCGCCGAGGTGTTCTTCGCTGTCCCCGAAGTTCTTGCACGGGATGCGCAGCCGTCCCCCCCGCTGTGTATTCTCGTTGGAGGAGCTCTGCGTGATGGAGTGGGGGTCCTACTGCCAGTCGAAGGTCTACGGCAGTTGTCCAGTCTCCTGTACGGCCGACCAGCTGCTCGGCTCCGGCTTTTCAGAACCTGGCCGATTTGCAAAAGAGCCACTTGACACGAAGGTTGTACTGCTACGAGACGCCGTATGACGACAATGGGGAAATCGACTGGTACGGAACGTGGAAGGCCCCGGATTCCGTACGTATCTTGCCGCATGTTGGGCAGCAGGAGAAATCCAAGTGGGAGCGCCAGCAGCAAGACCAGTAGCACGGCAAGTGGGAGTGGCAGTAACAAAACCGCAGTAGAGCCAGAGCAGGACAACCAAGGGCAGGAGCAGGAGGAACAGCAAGAGGAGGAGGAGGAGGAGGTGGAGGAAGAGGAGTAGACAGCCGCCGAGATTTGGTACGCTGAAAGGAAGGCGAATAATGGCACACATTCAAAAAAATAGTTGTGCTGGAGATGAGAACATGCAGTTTATGACACACACACACGCACACCGCTGCCAACGAATGCCGGCTAAAGTGCTTGTGGCCAAAAGTAGGACAGTACCGTTCGCTCCATGGGCGAACACCGTGCTTTCGCTGTTGCAGGAGACCTGTGCAAATGCCACTGATGGATGTCCTTGCCATCCTGAGTGGGAGAAGTCATGTGGTTCGGGCTGGTGCATGTCCAAGTTTGAGAATTGCCCAGTCGATTGCGGAGAATTCGAAACCTGCCGCTTGCCTCGCTTGGACTGCGCGTTCCACCATCCCCAATCTCAATTGCTGAACCCGTACCAGACAGCCTCGGCTCAGTTTGTCAGGCTACCATTACATCTCCGGGAACGAGTCTTGTGCGACTGAAAGTGGTTGCACGTGCGAAGACAACGAGCACGAATGTATGGAGCGTGCCGGGGTCTTTTTTTACTGGTTGTTGCGGGCACAGCCTTCGGTCCTTGCTAGTAGCAGGCTAGGCATTGTTTTCTGGCATGTCGCTTCGTTTGAGTTTCAGACTGCAGGGTTAATGGGCGGTAGCTGTCGTCATGGTGGAATGGGCGGGACCTTAAGCGTCTGCGTGGCTCCAAGTCCTGCAAAAGTGCGCATTTTCTTCCGGCAGGAAGACGGGAAGCAACGCTGCTATCCCAAGGACTGTTTGCAGCTGTGTTTGAGTCTGCCTGCAGTAGCTGTTGGACCCAAAAGGTTGCGACTCAGTGAAATCGGCTGTCAAGGACTGGTATAGCAGCTGCACTTTGTCTGACGGTTTACTTGCAAGTTGATGAAGGCTGCTGCTGTGCGTTCTGTTGCTTATCTCAGGTCCTATAACATGCAAGGCCACGGAAATGTATTGCTCTGAAATAGGACGGGTCGGAGTCCTTGCCTGGGAGCATTTGGCCAACTTCGCCCACCCGTCATGCCTGCAGGATTTGATGCCAATGGTATGATGACTTGGACAGACACTTGCGAACCTCAGAATCTGGCCATTGAATCAATAGAGTTTGCATTGGGTTTTGGTTGAAGCTGATCTCCTGTGAGTGGCCCAGACTCTCAACCGTGTCGAATCCTGAACCGTTTTTTAGCAGCAGCCTGGTCCCGGGCTAGGAATGATGACTGGTTTTGTCCCGTCGTCTGCAAAGCCGACTCGGCGAAGAAGTGCGGCTCCGGTTTCTCTGCCTACTGCATTGCGGCCTCAGCACCTTGTCAACAGTGGAGTAGCCACTAGAACCGGTAGGTTTTCGGGGTTCAGGATTGTGGATCGGTGACTAGAACTGCTGCGATTATGATTCTGCTTCCCTGCTATTCTGAATGCGCTGCTGCTCTGTCATGATTCATGATCGTTACGGTCACTGTGTTTACGCTTCGATTGCTGTCGTCCTTATAGTTACTTGCAGAGCTGAGGACGATTTCTTGAGGATTGGTGGGCTTTAATTAGGGCATGCAGGATTTCAGTACGTGCCTTAAAGATTTAGGGTTCCCATAAAGTCAAGCACGGCTCTCAACGTGAGGGTGTGTCTTGCATGGAAAAATAAATAGAGCACCGTGCAGCCAAGGATGAGTGTCCGGAGGAGTGTACTGACGAACAGCAGGAGTGCTGGGTCACGGACTTCGATGCAACAGGCACATGGCCAAAGTGCGTCGACTGCTAAACGTCAAGGCGTTTTCACCTCTTGGCTTGTCATGGTTATTGTTGAGTGTCCAGGCAATTGGTTGTCTGCCAAAGACAAGTGCGGGCCAAAAGGGCAGGAGTGTCCGTGCGGAGAGAACAGCGTTAGATGCGCTCTGGCTAAGACAATTACACTTTTTCTTTTTGTCGAGGAGGCACCGATTGTCTCTGCTGCACGGTTTTCTGCCCGTTTCTGCAGGCAACTCAAACGGCTTCTCCTATTGCGAGGCAACGTACTACGGTTGCCCGATAGAGTGTACAGCAGACCAAAAAATCTGTTATCCGGTATCATACACGCCAGAAGGAGACTATGCTGCTTGGCAGGCTTAGAGGCACAGCATCTGTCCGTCGGCTAGAAGGTGGAAGGAACCCACACAGTTCTCCGGCGCCGAGGATTGGGATGCTCCCATCAACGAGAGCTGTGTGGCACAGGAGAAGACCTGCCCCTGCGGCGCCAACGCGAAGCTTTGCAAGTGGACCGACGACTTCGGCGCCGAAGAGGCCCGGCCAAGCCTTGGAGCCTATGCCTTTTCGGGGCAAGCCTCGCCTGGCTGGATGGAGTAAAGACCCAAGGCTTTTGGAACTTCGAAACTGAAGCAGCAACTGCAAGACGCTTTGCCATCTTGCAGCCCAGCTGGGGCCTAACCAACTGTGTTGAGGGTACGGTATATCCGATTGGAATGCCATCGCTGTCTCTTGAAACCCTGTGGCTGGCACCCTAAAGCTGCACCTTCATCCAAGCGCCCAGAACTCGCACTTTCGGGTTTTGCTCGCGAGCTAAGCCGCAAAACGATAAACCCTGCACCCACACTCAACGCCCCCCTCCGCAGTGTTCCAACAGAACCAAACCTGACAAAAAAACCCAATGTGAGGAGTACTGCGTCCCAAGCGCGGAATCCTGCCCTGTCACCTGCTCCAGCAGCCAAGAGAAGTGCTCCTCGGCTCGGCGGAGCTTAGATCGGGGCTCAATGTTCGCTTAGTTCAAGGAGGGTCTAGGCTTAGGGTTCCTGGTTGGAGTCTGTGGTTCGTTTTTGAGGGTTGGCTTCAGCTAGAAGGGCATGAAGGGCAGTACAAGTGGCAGAAGCTAGACTGAAGGTAGTCAGAGCAAGACTGACTCCTAGGCCAGGTCCAGTATCTTTCCTGAGCATGTTTGGCAGGCTTCAAATCGGACTACAATGCCACGGGCTATCCGACGAGCTTCAAGGAAACATGCGTTCAGAAGGCCTGGTTTGTGGTAGCAGCCCTGAAGCAAGCGCTAAGTCGCAGCCGTGGGTGGCTTCGAGCTTTGATGATCCTTTCAGATGTGCCGAGTCCTCTTGTCAGGTGTCGGTTTCATGTTTCAGGCTTACGCGAGGTCTTGAGCTGGAATCCACTTTCCTCAGCTGTCGCACTGGAAAAATGTTGAACAAAGACACAGCCAGTCTGTAGAGCTGGTATTGGTGACACTGTTGTTTTCTCAGCTGCTATCATGATGGACAAGTACGTGCTGTTGCAGGCAGTGCTGTGAGTGATATCGCTGGTATCATTGTGCTGTTTCAGGCAATGCGGTGAATAATAATGCGGATATCATTAGTATTCTCTGAAGATCGGTTCACTTCTTGTTCTCATGGTTCTGTGTCTATCGTTGTCGTTGATTGAATTCAGGAGCCGCTCTCTTTGACTCGATGTGTTTACAGTTGTTTTGTTTACCCAATGTCACTGTTGCCGCTCTTCCTGCCAAGTGTTTTTGCTGGTATTTGTGCTGTGGTGGTTGGTGTTTTTCGGGCCTTTCGCTTTCATTGCTCCTTTGTGGTTTCTAAGTGACGACTAAGAGCGAGGCTCTTGATCATTTGCTTTAGCAGCTTTAGCATTCTCGTTTCTGATCACGATTACTGTCCCTCAGTATCACTCGGAAATGTTGACTGATGTGCTTTTAGCAGAGTGATAGTTGTTTGAAGCTTCGGACAGGGGACGTCATGCCCGTGCGGCACGCATTCGCAGAAATGTACGGATCCGTTCTTCGGAGACTCCTACTGCTATCCGAAGTGGGATTTCTGGTCACATGGCTGCAGAAGACTTGCTGTCTTTGGCTGCGTCTCTTGTGTCACAGCTGGCATCTCAGGAGCAATGTGCGGCTGGATTGTCCAGTGTATTGCAAGGACAACGAGAACACATGCTACATTCCCAGCTATGATGCGAAGGGGGATTGGATCAGCACGCAGGCACTGTTGGCAAATCATGCTGAACCCGAAATCCTTCTACCGTATACTTGAACCGTGAAGTCTAGACTTTGAGCCTTAAGCGGAGCCCTAAACCCGAAACCCTAAACCCTGAACCTGGCTCAGGAAATCTGCGTGCCTCAAAACCAGCGCTGTGACTGCTCCAAGGGCCAAAATGCCTTTGAATGCAACTTTACCGACTCGCTGCTCGTCTGAGGTCATGCTATTAGCAGGTGCCAATGAGTAACGGTTGACTATCAGAATCATGATACTGACGATATTGCCGATGCTGATGATGGTTGTGAGGTGATAGTCAAGACGATGACGTGCCAGGCGACAAGTTCTGTGGCTACTGCTATCATGGTCATTCGTCTGACTGCGAACCGTGTGCTGGGTACCAACTGTCTTGTTAGTCGTCTCAGCATTGTTGTTGAGATAAACACAGATCGTCTTCATGCTGTGGTTATTCAGATGGTTCATTACTGTCCATGATATTGCTTGCTTTACACTTTTAAACAATTGTATCAGGAACATGGCTCGTCATTGCGACGAATGTTGTTGTGACTACTGCCCTAAATTTACGTCCGGGCTTCAAGCTAATTCCATTGATGTTTGAAAAAACAATTAGGATAAGATTCCAATAGTAGGAAAACATGCTCGGTTTTGATCATAGGACACCAGTAGGAAACACATAGGAAACACATAGGCTGGAAATGTGACAAACATAAAGCCAAAGCTAGAGCCGAAAACAGGACCAACAATAGCACCAAAAATAAGACCTATGTTTTCATTTGTTCCTATTTCCCTATCTTGCTCTTCTCTCCGAAAATTAGGGAGAACATGAGCAAAATGGCAGGGGCAAAAAACAGTACAGCAGGGGCAAAAACATTACCAAAATTAGGAGCAAACTTAAGACCAAACTTAAGAAACATCGCAAAACATAAAGAAAAGTAAATACAATCAATACAAAATTGGAAACAATAGGAACACATGAACACACTATGTACAAAAAATAGAAAATGAGGGAACTACCGAAAAACCCGACTCTGTTCCTCTTGATTGGCTGTTGAATTGGACTTTGTACCTTTTTCGTTTGGCATCCTTTATTCAATGGACTTCTACCTATTTCCTATTTCCTCCTTATTTTTGGTTACTACTTGTCCTATTTTTCAGGTTTTTGGATAGAGGTTTCTAATCGTTCCCTATTCATGTACTATTCGTTTCCTGTTTTGCATTTCTCGATTTCCTATTCATTTCCTATTGAAATCCGAATCTAGTTACTTCCAAGGAAAATAGAATTCGCTTGCCAGCCCCCAGCTAACCCCAAACCCTATTGCTATCACTCGTGTTTGATGCTTAGCAGTGCACTCTGCGAAGCCTAAGGTGGGGAACATGGTCGGAATGCCTGCCCTTGGCTGGTGGCTTCTGCCCCAGCACTTGTCCAGCTGATACTCGATTTGCAGTTAGTTGGGATTTGCTGAGTCGCAGTGAACAAGCTGGCATGCGCTCACAACAGAAACGTTCCGAATTACAAGTCCGAGCGCCGCAACAATCATGATCCATTGCGTCATATGGCACAGTGATGACTGCAACTGAGGACGAAGTGCCGTGTCCACAGGTCGAGGATTTCATGCCAGATGGAACGTACCTGGGCCTTGCGTCGCCCTCCAAGAAGTGTGCCGCCAGCCTGGCCGAGTGCCCTTGCCAAGGCCTCAAAATCGGTCCGAGACGACCCAGCTTCCTCTTGCCTGTCTGAGGTGGCAAGCAAGCCGAATGCTGCCCGGGAGCAGCGGGATGTATCAGCAAGAGCGAGGGCTGCCCGATCACCTGCAAAGCGGCGGAAAAGAAGTGCGACTCAGAAGACAACAGCAAAGCTTGAGTTTTTCTTTTGTGATTAGTCCTGCAGCTGCCGCGCGGAAATCTCTGCGACGCAGCAGCAGCGGCGGCAGCAGCAGCAGCAGCCGCGGGAGCAGCAGCAGCAGCGCAGCAGCAGCGTAGCAGCTTCAGGAGGAGGAGGAGGAGGAGATGCCCGATCACTACAGTCAGCAAGATAGGTGTGTTGAGGACGACTATTTCTGCTCGCTGCTATCCCTCCTACATCCGGCATATCAAACGTCCGAGTCTTGACAGGCTATCTGACAGATTTCACAGACAGAGGCGACTTCATCAGCGATCGCGAGGTCTGCGTGATTTTGCCGCAGATAGTGGAAGTCAAAGGTGCACACGCAAATAGCATCACAACAGTTCAACAGCGACAGGACTGGGTTGTTCACCGTGATGCCCCGAACATGCTGCCAAGATGAGGTCGCGACCGATGCTCTGTGCCCGTGCGGCAAGAACACGGTCAAATGCCCTGGCGAAGACGTGTGCTTGCTGAAGGATGTAGCCGATGTTATTTGCCCCTGCAAGGCGCGATTGCAGCTTGAACTTCTGTGCGAGCCAAACAATGCTCCAATACTCGTAGTACCCTCACGTGCCAGGAGTCACAAACGACTTGCAGCGTCGTGGATTACTCAACCACAGGCCAGGTCACCGGATTTTCGACAGCCTGCGTTGCACCGGGCAACCCTTGCCCCTGTGGCAAGAATTCCCTCAGCTGCTCTGATCCCAACGACGTGCCTCGACTGCGCTTCAATCTGGAACTTTGTCGGCAGCTCCAAAGAAACACAATCGAAGCCCTGCCCTTAAATTGGTTGCGCAGAGGCCAAAGCGCTGATCTGCACATCGAAGTTCAGTGGAAAGCTCACGACCAGCTGCCCACGTCCATGTACTCCTGAAGCCGAACAAGCAGGCGATGCTCTGTGATGGGAGTGGGGCGGAAGTGAGACTGATAACAAAGGCACTGACAGTGTCAGCGGGAGTCTTCACAGAAATCATACACTTGAGTAGCTAAACAGATGACAACGATAGAACAAGTGTCGCTTGTGGTCTTTCAGCATGCCTGTCGAGGTTCAGGGTGCTGCACTTGTACTTCAGATTCGGACTGGGCAGGGCCGATATTGGCTTAACTTCTTAGCTTCAACATACATGCTGCAGGTCTCAAGAATATCTGATGGTCAGTTGAAGGGCAGCCAAATTTCCCGCAAAGGCAACAAAACTTGCATCCAGACCAATTTGGACAAGTCCGGCAACTTTGAATCCGTGACAGCTGCCTAACGGCACCAAGTCTTCCCAAACCCTTGTCGCCAGTTGCAGGCGGTTTGCAGGTGTGGCGTGGACGTCTGTTCGCACGTGGGCTGAGGTGAGCTGCTTGAAAGAAGGCTCTTGCAAGCCGGGGAAGAACATGAAGAGGTGTCCAACTGGAGCTGTAATTGCAAGTGCTAATGCTTGCCAAGATTTGCCGCTTCTCAGCACATGATGATTTCAAAAAGTGCGCCGATGTTGTTGCAACCAAGTTGGTTCGCATTGGCACCGAGCGCACAAGCGGATGTGCTTTCTCCTACCCAGGTATGGCACGGGGGGCAAGAACACCACGGCTGTCAGTGAAAATCAGAAGCAAACTTCCAAAATTATCTTGACCTTGGAAAGCGCCACTCAGAATGCGGCTGCTCGGTGGGCATGTGCATGCCTGTTGGGTCGGTTTTTGACAGCGGGTTTGGCTTGGACATTGATTGCAGGATGCAGTTCTCTACAGGGTATCCTAGCGTGAATGACCCACCTTGGAATAGTGACCACTCGAGCTCGGGTCCAAGTGGTTTTCATTTTTCAGAATCATCGTTGACAGAGGAGTCTTACTGATAGTGATCACATCAGTATATAGTGACTAATGTAGTGCTGATGGCAATTGTGATGGCGATGGCGACATAGGGTTAAACAACCAATCCAGGCCATTTGTCGTCCACGGCCAACCCTGGACACAAACTACAGCTGCCAAACCCCCTAAGCCGTAAGCCCTTCGTAAACTTGAGACCGCGAACCCTAGACCTTACAGTAATCGCTACACCCTAGACCGCAGCTGAGTTGAACTGTTACCCGATCCTAAGCACCCATGTTGACGGTGATGGCCCTTATTTATCATGAAGATGATACGGTGATAATGATGCCGCTGGTGATTGACAAGGGTGATGGCGACTAGTTGTGATGTTTTTTTCTGCTATTCATGCTTATGGTGCTGACGATCATTTCTGGACGATCATGACGATGATGATGGTGATGGTGCTCTGTGATAATGACACCCCTAGTGTTGAGTCTTCAACGAATGACGAATGCAAGGAATACTAGTATGATTAGTACAGTATGAGCGGTAATACTCGTGACGTAAGCATCATCATATCCTGCCGCCACCACTACCGCCACTGCCGTCGTTGCCGCCACCACCATCGCGACAACCCGCGACCGCGATACCCGCCAAGATCACCACAATCACCACAATCCCACCATGATCGGCACCACCAGCAGCACCAGCGCCACTGCCACCATAACCAGCTTCATTACCTCCCTTGCTCTCAGTAGTCAGACATTTAGGCCCCATGACCAATGCATCTTGTCTTGGAAGCTTCCCAGCCCAGGTTGCAAATGCCGAAACAGCACGAGTGACCCTCAACAGTGCCGCTCGACAGCGCCTTTATCATTTGGCCATGGAGCCTCGGTAGCCTAAACCGAAAGCTTATATTCCTGACCTAGCCCTCAAACCCTAAACCCCGAAAGCAATGAACCCGAAGCCCCACTTTGCTGAGGTGTTACAGTTGCCACCAGGATTGACAACATCAGTTGCCGTGAAATCTGGCAGCGTGATCGGCAATGAAGCTTTTTCGTGCTAAAGTTGTGCTTTCGCTAGCTGTCGCCTTCGACGAGGACATAGTTCTTGAGACAGGGCAGATGCAAAAGCGAAGCAGTATCACACTTCAGGCGGGTCTGGCCGACGGCTGTCAACATCCTCCACCAAACTTGTCTACACGGTCAGCAACACAGGACGCGGATTGTCGTGATGCGTCTTCAAGGTACTCATGTTGCAAGGTTGGAGTGCGACCTCCAGTTAGTTTCCGTTCAACATTAATTGTTCAACCAGTCACTCATACCGGACATGCATTTCCCGTGCGGCGCAGGAAGTACCGGTGTCGCACCATCGGCAGTGGGAGAACGCTTGAAGAACATGGCTAAGAGTGGCAGCAAGAAGCTTGCATCTGTAGGGAGCCCCAGAGCATCTTCGCAACACTCTATGGTCGTGCTTCAGCCGTGTGTGGATTCTTGGTCGCCATACTGATCGCACTTTCATTCCGGAGGCTACGTCCACCGTGGGCAAAGTCAATGCAAAGGTGTCTTTGTAAGCCTTTGCCATGGAATTCAACATGTGTGGAGTGTCTGGCCGCACGGGACAGCCTCACGTCAACGCTCTTCCGTTTTGGGGGGCCGCCGTCCCTCTGGACACATCTGTCACCGCTCGCACTAGCCGGGCGAAAGCTGTGGAGGAGCAGCGGAAGCAGCAGGCACGAACAGCTCCGACTGCATACTTGCAGCCACAGTTACTGCTCCCACACCAAGGCTGGAATAACAACGAGAACGACCACGACGACCACGACGACCACCACCACAACCACCACGCCACCAGTCGAAAACAGCATGACTTTTGCTTTTGCAGCGGAAGCGATGTTAAAGGTCGGGAGCATCGGCTACCACAACGACGCAAGTGAACAATGCCTCTCGCTTAGATCGGGCCATGCTCTGTTTCGAAGTGACTGCATCGGTATTTCGAGCCATACATTGCAATGCTTTCCCAATGCAGTTCGCAGAAAGAGTTGAAAGAGACTCACACAACTAAGGAGACCACTGAAACGACCGCAGGCTACGCAGCTTCCACTAGGGTCCCTAGGGTTTGTTTGTCGTGGGCCATATGACAAATCATACACCGCAATAGAATCTGCTGCAATATGTAGCATGGGATGATATGCAGTTATCTGAACTAAAGAAGCGTACAGAACATAGTATGTTATGTCATGTCTGCCTTGTGGACTACTAAAGTGTAGGCCGTAGCACTGCTTCTTGCAGAGGTGGCGACGACAGCGCTTTGATCGACGGGAGCCTGCAAAGCATCTTGGCGGAAAGGACTTTCAATCGCGAAGCTACGGCTTCAATCTACTTAAGCCCTGAACCACACACCAACAGTGACAGCCTGGAGCCCCAAACCCCAACTTCAGCCTCAGCCGAGAGTTACGCCCTGCAAAACTAAAGCCCTAAGCTAGTCTTGCATCCCGATCGCAAATCCTGGGCCGGAAACAGTCTGCCAGATCCTTGGCGATGTGTTTGCAGCTCAGCCCTGTTTCCTAAACTTCCATGTAATGAGGCCCTAATGCGAACTGTGAACCCTTCTACCAATGATTCTGATCCCCCACCGGCTCGAGGAGTCAGGGTTCAGGGTTTGGATATTTGGGCCAAGGCTTTGGGTTGTTCATCGCCTTGGGGCGCTCTTAAAAGGCCACTTGTCCCTCGTGGCCGTGATCTTCGCCTTCATCGCTCTAGCCTGCTAGCCGGCCCTTGGATGGCTGCAGGGCCGAAACGACTGGAAGAGACTGGAAGGGTGCCTTGGCTATACATAGATCTCATAAGGCTGTTGCCTAGGGCAGAGAAGAGAAAACTCGGTTTCGGTTCTGACAGACTTCTGTTTACTGCCTGGGATGGTTCCGCGGCTTTGGATGCGCAACCCTCTCTGAAATTATGCTGGGTGCATCAGTGTATTGGCATTGTTGTTCCCACCACGTGGCTCCCCCAAAAGGGGAAATGAGCATTTTCCCGGCCGAAAGGCCGAGCTAACGAGTCGCCTTGAGCAACTGAAGCGTCCAGCATCTATCCCAGGCAGGTGTCATCCACAAACCCAAAGCCTAAATTTTCAGGTCCCGACAATCCTACCTTACCCTGGGACGATGTTATGAGCCTTCGAGTCTCGAGGAAGATTTTTGGTATTTGACGACCTTGAAGTGGGAGTTGCTCTGTATCCTATATCTGTGTGCAGATGCTAGAACGGAACATCTGCCATCAACCGGAATTGTGTCGGCGTTGCGGAGGTAAATGATGTGGTACCTCATGGGTTCTGTGTACCACCTACTACGATCCACGAGCCTCGAGTGGGAATCTTATCAGAGGTCTTGTAGGTGCTGAGGCTGCTTGAAGGGCTCGATCGTGTACTTGTTTAGATCTAATTTTGCTTGCAAGCTTGATTCGACGACGACGTTTCTTTTTGCAGTGTGGTCCGTGCTTTGTTTGCATGCCCTGGGATCCCTTTGCATCACTCACCTTAAAGCTATGTTACTGTATCCTTCCGGCAGTGTTGCTGTTATTTCCACTGCTGTTACCGCTAGTACGGCCATTGCCATGCCTGATGTTTCGTGTGTTAATACACATTGTAGTTTCATTTTGCTTTAATATAGTGGCTTTTATTTTGCTATCAGTGCCTTCTCGGTATCGTTGTCCTTATCACTATCTTTGCCTTTTTCCTGTCGCTCTCATCATCATTTGCTGTAGTTTGTACGGCAGATCCCGATGCGGCTTGTCTTCATGCTGCTTTGATTAGAGGGATGTGACCCTGTCGCCATGCAGATCTATCCCTATCGACTACCGTTGCGGTCACTAGAATGCTTGCTTTTTTTCAGGGGTCGCTCTTGCAAACTCCTATCTTTCTAGTATAGTATACTTCCTGGCGTCAGAACAACTCCCCCATGTGGCGCGGCCACTGGTTCGGCGTCGTTGGCCGTAGTTAGTAGGAACAGGCTCAGAGCTCAGCCACTTACCCGGTTGATACGGATTAGGCAACCTATACGACCTCGAGTTTGGACGTTGTGTCGCATGGCAGAGACCTTTAAGGTTAGGGGCTTCAGAGTTTGGTGCGGTTGCAGTGCGAGCCGATCGAGAACGTGTCCAGCCTCTGTGCAGATCTCTTCGCGCAAGAAAAGCGAGGCTGAGTGGTGAAGCAGGTACGCAACATCACACATACCGATGGTTAGGCTCAACATTCGGCGATCTTGCTTGTTCATCTTCGCTGCCGTTCGATTCAAGTTGTCAACAGACATGGTGAAGACCACATCGATGGTAGAGGCTTCCGATCTTCTTTATTCTAGCGCTTCTGCAGATGATTACTGCAACGAGCATTTTCAATGAAGACCATGTTTATGATAGTAGGGCAGGCTGTAACCAAAGTTGTCGCACAGCCCTCACCAACGCTGAGCCCAGCATAGAGTAGCTTCCTACTTCGTTTCCTCCGCTTTCGCCCTCGATGATATGTCTGACACAAGTTGGGGATGCCAAACGGTGGAGGCGCGGATTATTCATGACTCCACTGCCAAAGATGGATGGGCTGAGTCGTTCGTGCGGAAGAGTTGTGCATTGGTGCTCAGAGCTTAGCTTCGGGGGTAACTCCTGAAGATGCGAGAAAGTCAGCTTTTCGTCTGTGTGGGTCATGTGAGGAGTGCGCTGTACCAACCTGGGAGCATGCCGCAGGCCTGTTGCTATTCATGGGATGGGGCGATGAGGCAGTTAATGCTCAGTTCACGATTCTCTTCACGGTGGTACCGTTGCAACTCAAGCACCAGATGCTCTAGTGAATGAGATGCCGAAGGCCAAGTCCTGGTGGCGGCATCCTCGACATGTTTCATGCCATGGCCTGGCTCTCCTCGGCGCAAGCAGACTCCTTCTAATGCCTGCGTGAGGGAACACTGTCGTCTTACGTAACCTGACCGCATGATCCTAAGCAGAAGTGGCACCTTCATGACGTCCCATGTTGCATGCACGCACTCTTCCTTCCCGAAATGCTTGCACGATCTTTTCTGCCGATGTCTCCTGCAGAACCCCACAAGCATCTGAGAATTCGTGTCCTGACTGCAGCCCTGTACCAGCAGCGCTCTGAAATCCTACGTACGGTGCCCTGGCGAAAACTGCCAGGCTGGCCTCTGGGTCGTCTTCGTCTTCTTTGGCGGCCTCTGCCTCGCAGTTCTGCGGGTTTCGAGTCTGCGGGCTGGTGCACGCAGACCTTTCAAAAGCAATATCCGAGTTGTTTGGATTTTGAGAAGTTTCTTGCCTGAAACTTAAGGGCACTGCACATGTTGACATGTTAACTGGTGTTTTAGGTCTTTAAGTGTTGAAGCTTAGAGGTGAACCACCTGCTCCAGGCCCTGCCGAAGTTGCCGGCATTGACGACATGTAAACCCCAAATCCTCCAGCCGAAAATTCCACAGAATCCCAGCGTACCAGAATCTGCCTGCCAAGTCCTGTGGACAACGTTGGCGCCGTTTATCGACTTTGACTTCCGCGGCACTTTCGGACGCTACCAGTTCGCTGGCAGAAAGATCCCCAAGCCCTAAAGTGTTGCCGTAGACCCATTCCGCAGGCCATTTGTCAAGTTCCCAGGTCTGGTGAGTAGACCCCGATGTCAAACATCCAGATCGCATAGAGCTGAACCCTGAAGCCTGAAAGCAGAGCGCAGAAGCTTTCAGTTTTGAAGCCTGAAGCTTTGAGTACGAAAAGCACCTGAACTTCGAATCGCAAACTGTAAGGCTTGTGGACCCTGCATCAATTTAATATACCTGAGCTCCGTACCCGGGGCCCGAGGTACGGCCTGGCTTCGGCAGGGACCGGTGCTGGCTTATGCTTAACAGGCTTGTTACAGTAGCTGTTGCTTCGACAAGGATCGTAAATATGAGTTGTGGTATTGTGCGACGGTTGTGGTGGTTGTACTTCTAGCATTCAAATTTCTGTGTTCTTATTGAGTACTTCTCGACCACATTGGCAAAGCTATATTGTAGAAGTAACATGTCAAGCAGCGGTGGTGGTTGGCACAGCTGGTGCTGCAAGCATGCTCTAAACCCATTGTTGCCGTGGCAGTGGATGGCAGTGGCGACGAGGAGTATTTATTGCTTGCGATGTTTACAGTACTTTACTTCCCACTCAGAAGCCCCAAGCACACTTTCGTTCCACCCCATTCACCTGCCGTAGGTCACCTGCCGTCAATGAAGGCCTTTAGTCGCGTTGAAATATGCGAGGCTCAGATCCAGGGGGAGGTAAAGAGCAGGAATGGATTCGAGGTCGTTAAACCGGCGGGATCCAGAATCACAAAGACGGAAGGCAGATGCAGAGCTCAGAGATTCAGGGAGTACTGGACGATACGTAGCTCCCAGCCAATTCCAAATTAAGTGTCGCCGCCACAACACCATGTCCAAGTCAATTCTTACCCGATGGTGGCGGGTGTGAAGGTTCTTGAAACAGATAACTGAAATCCTGAACGTGAGGCATCTACATGCTGCAGAGTATCACCTTCGTACACCGCTCCATTGCCACAGCCCAGGACATGCAAAGAAGGGTTTCAAGTCAGGATTTGGGAATTCTGGCAAAGACATTCTAAGACCCTAAACCCTCAACCGTGCATAACCTCTCTCCCCGGCAACAGTAAGTGCGAAAGCTTCAAGCCCTAGATCTTCGCGATTCTGCAACGGAACGGTCGTATATCAAGCTGCAGGCAAATGGGAAGCAAGGCTCCAGTCTTGTTTATGAGGTACGGTGTAGGATCAAGAGTCTTGAGATAAGGCCAAAGGGTTCCGGGCTTTAGTTGTTTCTTTTGCGATTGTTTATGGGTTGCGCACTTGAGCGTCAAGGTCTGCTTGCTGTACTCAGGCCCAAAGTCCGAGATTACGGAGTTCACAACCTTAAAGATTGTTGCGGGATGCAGTTTGCGGCTGAAGGCTTGGCGTCTATGGATATAGGGGTTTAGGCTTAGGGTCTGCTAAGGGGCAATTTCTAAACTGCCTCCGCAGTTGCTGAGGTGGGCTTCGTCGATCCGCTGCTCCATGCCTTCGAGATGCTGGGTCAGATCCTGAGCGTCTCCTTTCCAAAACTTACAGATACCTGAAAGCTTTGTCACACTCTGTAGGGTGTCCCTGAGGGGATTCTCTAGGCGCAGTTTGGAGACGAGGTTCTAGCCCATGCGCCAAGGGCGTCGAAATGGTTTCAAGCAAGGCGATAGCATTAAATGTTCCTTGGCAGTGTGCTGGCGACCGAAGGCACTCTGATCTCCCTGATCGATGTGGCCTCTCGCTGGGCGTACGCAAAGTCCCCAGAGTCAGCTGCAAGGTCAGGTGTCCGGTTTTGGATTTTGGGCTCGTTGCGACAACCGCCGGAAGACGTAACAACAAAATCAATTGGTTAGGAATGTCCGCATGAGCAAAATCGTAGTTGATTTGTGTGAAGGGTGTGAGCATGAGCAATTCTCTCTCTCTCTCTATATGGAAGCACATGTGTGCATATATGTATAGATATATGTATTTGTCAGACACACACACACACACGCATATATGTATCCTGCTATATGCGTAAACATTGTGCATGTATGTACATATGTATATATGCATGTGCGTAAAGGTGTATTTGTGTTTATGCATGTGCATGTGAGTGTATGTATGTATACACATGTACATTCTAACATATAAGCCAATCAGCCGACCAACCTATGCATCTATCGATTCGTCTATCTATCTATGTATCTCTCTTTCTGTAGGTAAGTAAGTAAGTAAGTAAGTAAGTATGTATGTATGTATGTATGTATGTATGTATGTATGTGTGTACATACATATATATACATATATATATATGTATGTACATATATATATGTATATGTATATGTATATGTAAAGAAAGTACGAACACAAAGTACGAACACAAAGTATGAGTATGCGTGTATATCATATCATCTAGGTATAAACAGAATTACGTATGTACAGAGAGCGCTGTGTATATGTATATGTAAATACACATACATATACATACACATATACAAATACTACATTAGATATATATATATATACACATATATATATATACAAAATCATATATGCGTATGCATATACAAAGGTATGTATGTATGTATGTATGTATGTATGTATGTATATATATATATGTATCTATATGTATATGTATATGTGTATAGCTGTATGTATGTCCAAGTATACAGTGATATGATTGTCATGCTGCCACGATCACTGCTACTGCTGTTAACATTGTGGGTGCTGGTGCCAGTACCGCCACCCACACTTGTGCTAGTACCAGTTCTTTTCTGCAACTTGTACCTCTGTGGTCGACGACGAGTACTGCCACTGCTGCTGCTGCTGTTGCTGCTGCTGCTGCCGATGCTACTGCTGCCGCTGCACGACTAGAGCAGCAAGACTCACAATGTTGCCCGTGAGGATTGCATCTTGAACCATTCATCTTGAAAGGAGCTGGTGGCGAGAAGTGCCCACAGAAACTAAATTCAACACAACTAGCTTCAGAATTAAAAAGTCAACCACGGTGCTGCCAGTACTCGAAGGTGTGCTGCGATGGCTTCCGGCAGGCCCAGAGCAGCATGTCGAATCGAGAATTCTTTTCTAGCAGGGCCGCAACGATGCACCCTCAGAAACACCGCGCATGGTTATGATATTGAAATTTACAGAAACATGTTGTGTGCAGCGGTGATTATTGAGCTTCTTGCCTTTGTTCTCTTCATGCCTCTTGCTCTTGTGCTCCTTGTGAATAGTGTTTGTGTGCGTAGCTCGGGCTGTAGTGTCGTATTTCAGCATGACAGTACCAGTAGTCTGACCATATTGGCAGTGTTCGTGAGTATTTCCAGCGGCCTCTGTCCGTGTTGTTCCCAGCAGTGCTGTACATAATATCATGTATATTACATTTCGCCAAGCATCTTCAGCGAGGGTTTGGGGGGGAGCTGTGCGGGCTACGTCACGTCAGTGGCTTGCCGACTCTGTGAATCGCCGTTGCTCTACTCACTTCTCACCGCCTATCCTGGACAGGCCAACGGTTATTGGCTTTTCTTACGAGAACGCCCAGAACCCCACATCGTGACCCATTTGCTCTGGGCGTCGTTGGCGTGCTTTAGGGTCTGCCTGGCCTCCGCCACCCTGGGTCCCTGCGTCTGATGGGCTGGCGTGCCTGGCGTGCCTGGCCGGCTTGGGCTCGGGCGCAGCGGCCCAGGCCGGCGCGAGCCAAGTGGATGCAGAGGAAGACGAAACGACACAAAATCAAACATTTTTCTATGCAGATATTTATGAACAAAACAAAGCGTAGATTCGTGGAAGGAAACGTGCGAAACAGGTCCGATAAAAATAACCACATCACGGATGTAATCAAGACGATGAGTCATATCTATCTGATTCTTTGCTTTAGGAAGTCGTGCCTGCTTCTTCGCATATGACTCGGCAGTGTGCGTTTTCACTTGAGCCTTGTATTCGCATGTTCCTTTCTCTTCCTGTTCCCTTTGTATAGTATTATTGCCTTCACCCGTTTGTGTTCCCAATATTTGTCGTGTCAATGTTGCAGAAGAGGTCCGTTTGCACGTTTTTGGGGAGAATCGTGCCGAACCTTCTCGTGCCACAGTTGATGGTTCACAGCTTCCGGGGAGCACTTTTCGTCAGAGCCTTACTTCGTTCGCAGGCCTGCCAGCAAGGGAATTGTAGCCCCAAAGCTCGAGGAGTAACCCCGCCAAGTGATTCGCCATGTCACGAAAGAAAAGCCTCAGACAAAGCCCACACAACACAGCTCTCTAGCTCCTGTTGCAACCTACCAACCTGTAACGCCCCGGATGACTGAGGTTGACTGCATTGTTTGCACTGCGACGGTTGGTTTAGGCCGGCTGCCGAGAAGGGAAGCTGTACGGTGCAGTCTCTTCGTAGACTGCGTTTGCTGCCAGTCGCTTGTCCAGCGCAGTTCGCATGCACCCTACATTGGCCCTACATGCGCTCTCCCGTCTCTTCCGCCCTAAGCGCCCGAACCCGGGACGAGAAGCGAGGAATCTCGGCTGGACCTCCAGGAGAAGGCTGGGCACTGGCGCAAGGAATCTTCGCTCCAGGGCTCAGAGCTAGGAGCAACGCATGCGTTGCTCAGTACCCCTGCCTGGCAGAAGCTCTAGCTGGCTCCCAGCAGCTTCCACCAATCAAAATTGCAGTTTCCCAGGACGGCAGTTGGGGAACTCCTAATCACTTAATGGTGAAACCACAATATCAACATTCATCAGACACTACCACGACGGCGACGCCGGCCGACGACGACGACGACTACGACTTCAATCTACTATTGGTTCTGCTCCTCTGATCAGGGCAGGTCTACGATAACGACACTGGGGCTTAGAACCATTGAGCATTGTAGGATGTGTGATGCATGTTTTCAACTTGGGGCACGGCCGTCGCTCCATAAAGTCCTTGTCCCGGATTCTTGCTGTGATTCAATAAAGCCTACAGAAGCCCCAAGCCACCCCGAAGATGCCGTACCCTAGACCCAACGACGGCCAGAAAAGCGGACATGGTGGTCGCTATCGTTTCTGGCAAGCACGCACGTGTTCCGTCCGCTGGTGGCACATTGGGGCTGCTTTAGAGTTAAGGCTTCCGGTTTCCAGATGCAATCGCTGAGCAAACAAACCATGAACCTTGAGTGCTGTATCTTAACATATCTCAACCCTGAATGCAACCAAAACCTCGAAGAGCAGGTGTGCTGGTGCCATGGAAGTTGGGCTTATGGTTGGAATTCGGGTGCGGGTGCAGGTATTCAGGTTTTCGCCGGTTTGGGTCGTACTGTAGGATCTTCGGGTTCCAAAGAGAGGGAGCCGTGGAATGATGTCGCTTGCAACTAAGTCAACGGGAACCCGTTTACGAACCTGAACAGGATCATCAAGCTGGTTTGCTTGCGGTGACATCCCAGGTTGCTTGTCGTGCCTCTCCAGAGGGGACACCAGCAAGAGCCAGGACAACTTCAAAAGGTAGCGGCCTTTCAAGCACGGGGTTTAGCTGAGGTATGCTGAGGTGCAGGGCTTTCAGTGTTTTCGGACCCGGGTTCTTCTGGCCAGGCAAATCGCCTATGTCTCGGTGATAGTTCTCAACGGCATGTTCATGGTCAGCGACTCAGAGAGGATAAAGACGTCCTGGGAACGGTGATGCCGTTGTGGGGATTGACTGGACGGCCGCCGGCATTGATACTCTGATGAGTGGACGTCGCGGTCCCACAGGCTATCGGCATGGATGCTCTGGTGAACAGACATTGGCCCTGCTGGACAACTAAGTCGCGGCCGTTAGTCGCTTCATCAAAACAGCACTCAAGTAAACATAGGTGCGGCTGCTGTGGCTGCGGTTGTTGTTGCTACGGTCGTCTTCCTCGTCGTCGTCACCGTCGTGTTCGTTGCTGTTGTTGTTCCTGCTGCTGTTGCTGTCGCTATCGTGCTGGTGCTGGTGCTGGTTGCTGGGTCTGGTTGCTGGTGCCTTTGCAGGTACGACCTTAAGATGCAAACCACAGATGAGGGAGTTGCCGGTGGCGCATTACCGGAGCAAGCAGAAGCAAGCCTAGAGGGCCTACGGACTGGTCCGGGAAACGTACAGCCCATGTGCCATGGCATGGCAGAGCCCATGTCATCTTCAGGCTCCTTTTCTTACCTCCAGTAAAAACGGAAAGTTGGAAGTAGGATGATTAGTGCTGGTCTTCACTTTAGAAAGGACCTTGAGCTTGTTGTGACGAGTATGATGAAGTCATGTGACCAACTATCAAACCAGGAATCACGTAGTACCCCTGGCACCGGCATCCTTCCATTCGGACCAGATGGAGTTTCAATGTTCCAATGCTGTTCCCTTTTTTGGGCATCGGCTGATGTCTTGATGATCAGTGCGCATCTACAGAGCATAACCTCTTTGCATCAGCTCAGCTTTGAGGTCCCCGGTCTACGGCTGAACACTGGCCCATGAGCCCAAAGCAGAGAGCCTCCTGACCTGTGCAGTTCGCGGCCATCATCATGACGCTCGAGATCCTGGGGCCACAGCCAGGCTTCTGGGGGCCATCGTCGCTTTGTTGTTGTAGCAAGCTAGTGACGGTCATGGTAGGAGGAGGAGGAGGAGTGTCATCACGACATGCGCGCACATCGACCTTCGCAATCCACTGCCAGCAAAGATAATCACAAACTGAAAGAAGGATGCCGAACGCCAGAACGATAAAGACACTTATCATCGACTACCAACCACAGTGCCCGACATCGGCCGGTGGCAATTGCGATGGTTATACGGCTATAGTTGCTCACGCTTGAGTAGCCAATCCTGAGGCCTTGCTTTAGGGCGTTCCACACCCTGCAGTCCTCAACCGCAAGCCGCCGTAAGCCTAATGCGGCCTGGCCAGAGTTTGCAGGCTGCAAAAACGCTAAGCCTTATTGTAAAACGACTAAGGACGGGGTCCTAGGGGTACACGAGCCCGGCCTCGTCTGTGCGGTACGACATACGCGCTTTGTGCTCGTGCCACAAGCCTTCGGTGGTTCGCCTGTCAGAAAAGGGCTTTCGGACTTAGCTTGAAAGATCGGGTCCCGATTCAATGTATAACTCATAAGGAAAGACATCTCTGCAGTCGATAACAACCTCTGGTCGCACACTAGTGGGTTGAAGCGCCGAAGCCTCGAAGCCAAGTCGGGGTCTTTCTAATCAAATCAGGGTGCAAGCAAACGGATTCTCATAGCAGTCATGGGCTCCGAAGACAGGGGCAGAGCTCGTTTTCCTCAAGGTTTCCTTAGCTTTACACATTGCACCCTTGACACTGTCTCCGGCTTTTGAGACCAACAGCGTACCAGTATTTTGATTACAAGGAGTGGTGGCCACAGAGCCGCAAAACCAAGAAGCTCTAGACTGAAACGGCAAATCCTAAACACCAAAATGTTGAAGCCTGCAAGCCCTGCAAGCCCGAAGAGGGGCCTAAGAACTCTAAGATGCCCTGAGCCGCTAGTCCAGGCAGCATCGCGCAAGACCGATTGCCTGGTTGGGAGCCTCGGGCTCCTGGTGCAGCGAAGCGGTTCTTTTTGCAAATTCGTAGATGTTTCTTGTTCTGGTTGTTTATTCTCACTTCTTTCTCCTTTCTCAGCACTATCGAAAGGCAATCCCAGTACTCTTCAACTAGCCTTTGTCCTCGGAGCATTACCATTAATTAGCTGTTCAGGCCTCAGTTGTAAGCTACTGCAGTTGCCTAGGACTGCCTGGTAATGGGTGGGTGATGGGCTGAGGCGTGGAATATCCGTGGACGATGTCCGATGGTCTCGTCACATGCCCAGCATGCTGGGTCAATACAGGGCTGCAAAGCTGGGAGTAACCAGCAGAGGCAGCAGCGACGGAACATCGTGCCACTTTGCCTAAACTAACGTGAACCTCAAGCTCGAACTCCCAAGTCCCTAAAATCGACGGCGCATCGATCGTTTCAGGTCTGGTCCGTGTCTCTGTTCACGCTGCTAGGAAACAGTGCCCGGCGCTCAGGCTTTTCGGGGCCGAGCGCTAACTTGGGGTCGTTTCTGCTTCAAGCTTTACGATTTGGGGACTCTGGGTCTGAGGGCCACGTGGGGCTACATCCGGCTTCGAGAGGATCCATGTTCGCCATCCGAACATCAGCTTTGTTTGAGTGTGCTCGGCAGACTAGCACCGGTTTTGGACATTCGCCATCGCTTGATGATGAGGGGAACGGTCATGGTGATGTCCTTGATGATGCGCGGCGTGCTGATGATGGTGCTGGTCGGGAGCACGTGGCCAGGACAACCGCAACCTGCGGGAAACTTTACAGCAAGACGACCACACCGTCAATAGCCGTGTTGCATGCAAATCGCTGGACGCCATGCATTCAGCAAATGCAGTTTTGCGCAGCGATCTTGTTTGCGGATTGCTAGCCTCGATGCCAGTGTGCATGCGTGTATCGATTTCATGAACAGTTCTTGTGGGATTAGTCATGCCAGCGTCTACATCCATCATTGCGACCACAAGCAATCTAGAAGGTTCAAAGCGATCGGGTACCACTAGTGGGGATCATCCCTACTGAACCAATGATGCTAGCAATCTGTACCTTCGCAGTCGAATCCTTCTTTGTCGCACGAGGGCAAACCTCATAACACGACATAGAACCCGACGAAACCCGTTGAAGCCTCAGCGTTCCCAGTAACAGCGGGTAGGGTTGTAGTAACAGTGCATAATGGGAGGAGTAACAGCGGGTAAGGGGGGTACTGGGAGTAGATAATTGTGCTAGTAGTAGATGATTCTTGTTGCGTGCCCTCGTTGAAGCCTGGTTAAGCCTTACAGAAGACCCAAGCCCTCGATCCTAAACGTTAAACGACTTGAAATTCAGAAGCCTGCAAGCCCGGACCGAGGAGCGGACTCCGAGCTGTTCGATTGGCCAGGCCTGCGTCGAACGCAAAGGGTTTCGGGCCGGGGCTGCAGCAAGACAAGGGACAAGGCGAGTTGCAGGCTCTTCGTTGTTGTGATTTCTGCTGATGCATGGAGATCAGAAATAGGTGGTGTCGCTGTGCTTCAAAACATGGTGTGCAACAGCTGGCAGGCACATGTCAAGTTCACTTCACCGATGCTCTTGCACACTTTACTCCCACATTCACAATCGAACAATGTAACTTCGTGCGAAACAGCTGAAATCATAACCGTGATCATCATCATCATCATCACCACATCATCATCATCATCAGCATCATCATCATCATCATCATCACCACCGTCACCGTCCAGCACCATCAGCACCATCATCATCACCGCCATCTTCATCCCCATAATGATAATACTAATCATCATCACCATCATCATCAGCATCAGCTTCAGCTTCAGCTTCATCTTCTTCATCGTCATCATCGCCATCACCATCATCATCACCACCATCAAGCATCATCGTCTATCATTATCCACCATATCCAGTAATGTCCAAGTCATGACAACCATGGCCACCTTTCAAGCCTTTGCCGTTCTTCCGTCAGTCTACCCTGCGTGAAGTCGGGAATGTCCGGCTAACGAGGATGGTCATCAGAATGATGATGTTGATGCTGTTTGTTGCTCCAGTTGCTGGTGAGCGTGACGTTTGGCTGTCGGCTGTCCGCACATGCTTGTCTCTGCAGATAGCTGCCGTCTTCGGTTTGGGTGTCGCCATTTACCAGATGGCAAGGCGCGCTACTTGTAGCCACTGTGCAGCATGTGTGAACCTTCGATGATTTCTGAACAGGATAGTGCCTGTGGGCCTCAACGCCTTGACAGGGCGTGCGAGCTTCGTTGGGTGCCTGCCTTGCAGTATAGCATCTTTTTTATGTCGCGTCTCATCAAAGCGAAGATCGCTCAAGCTGGTAATCTAGAGACTCCAGCATCCCGTGACTTCCTTCAGGCGATATCCCATCGAAAGCAGGCCACAGCCCCAGATGCATGGAGCCTTCACAGCAAAGGGACCCATCAATGCGCTTAAGTTAGTTTCAAGGCGTCCCCATGGCTTTCAGATCTTGGAATGGTCTTTGTGTGTGTGTGTGTGTTTTGCTAAACTGTCATTTTTGGATGCGAATCGGAAACGGGCCCGCTTCGTTCCGGAACGGACCCCGGGCCAGGCAGCACCGAAGTGATGGCCACACCATTATTACTGGCAGCCCGAGCAACCGGCACTGTTTGCACTTTGTTTGCACTGTCGTCACTAGTGTTTTACCTGTCTTGGTATCAGTCTTTGTCGATGCTGAGGGTAGAGGCCTTCAGACTCTCGTCCTTCATGCTGGCCGCGAGTTGTAACATCCGTCGCCAAGCAGGAAACGCGCTGCCCCTGCATCGAATGTGTAAGCATGGCAGGACGGCGAAGACGCTGATCGAGTTTCTGTTTGAGGCAGTGTCTCCTCGAGATCTCGTTAAATCATCATCCAGCATGTTTCTAGACTGTTCCAACCTGCCGATATTGGTTGCAACCCTGCTTTCGACAGTACTACCATCCGAACCACTTCGCGGGTGGTTTGGACTTCGAGCGCGAGGCCACTTCGAACTGCTGCAGTTCTGCTGCGTAAGCGGGGATGGACCTCGAAGCAACAACCAGGCGCGCGATGTCGTGGTATTCCTCGAGGATGCCAAGGTGCTGTCCCACCTGCGCAGGCTGGGGCTCAAAGGGGCGCGTAGCAAACCGGGCCCCAAACCTAAAACTCGATTTCCCATCCTCTTGAGGTTGCTTGACCTCAAGGACGCCTCCATGACGGGGCCCGATGGTGTCCATGCTTTCCCCGACTACTTGCAAGTCTCGTCTTTCCTGTTTGTCTTTCTTGCCACCTGACCGAGGTTTCGGAGCCGAGTCTTCCTCATCAAGGGAGAGGTGTGGAGTCTTGTCTAATTCAAGTACATGCGATCTTCGATAAGTCAAGTACATGGACAGATGATAGATGCATGCTGATGTTAATGTTGGTATTGCTCGCGCTTTCTCTCTCTCATGTTTCTTCCTTCAGGTCCATCTGTGTGTCTTGGCATTGTAAATGTCCCTGCTTTGGTGCTATTGTTCCGGTAGCAGTATCAGCATTAGGATAATGTTGGTCATCGCCGACACTTTTGGCTGTCCGATTGACGCCCCACTGTGCTGTTCTTGTGGCCGCTTTTGTGCCTGCTGTAGCCATTGTCCGTCTTTGTTTCTGGTTGTCGTTTTTGCGCTAGGCACATCAGTGCGACTATTGTCACGCTAATGCAGGTAGTGATGATGATTACACCTGCAGTAAACGCCGTCATCACTTCATAAAGATGTTTAATTATACTTGTGCCCGGGACCTTGCTATAATGGTCCGTAAGAGAATAGGCCTTTCATTATCATGTAGGAGTCCACTAAACTCCCAAAGCCTGCATCCAATATCATCCAATGAGCCCAAAAGCCCAAACCTCTTGACCAGACTTTCCAACCGGCGGACTGCCGCAGAGTCGCTGCCGCTTATGCAAAGACCGCGGTTGCCGGGAGCTCGGAATAGGTGTTGAGGGTTTTGGGTTTGGGTGTGAAGGTATTAGAGGGTTAAGCATTCTGCAACCTGGTACTGCTCGGGAAGCGTAGTGCACATGGGACTTTGACGTGGCGGCATTTTGGGCCGAGATCCTGCCGAACATGATGACGTCCGAAGTGGACAGTGACGATCAGGCAAACATTATGCGCCGGGGACCCGGAATCTACTTTTCCCCCGCCCCCCCACTCCACCCCTGAACCCCGCCTCCCCCCACACACGCGCACATGCATGCCCGCACGTGCGCACACGCGCACACAGATAGATAGAGAGACAGACAGATAGATAGATAGATAGATAGATAGAGAGATATATATATATAATATAATATAATATAATATAATATAATATAATATAATATAATATAATATAATATATAATATGTAACACATAAAATATAATATATAATATATAATATATAATATATAATATATAATATATAATATATAATATATAATATATACTATATAATATATATAATACTATATACTATATAATATATACTATATACTATATACTATATAATGTATAATACATAATATATAATATATAATATATACTATATAATATATAATATATACAATACAATACAATATAATATAATACAACATAATATAATATAATATAGTATAATATAGTATAATATATACAATACAATACAATATAATATAA
>CAJNJA010015786.1:0-11606 GCA_905231915.1 Symbiodinium necroappetens | reverse complement strand
TATATATATATATACATACACATACATATATATATATATATACCTATATATATATATACATACATACATGTATATATATATACATGTGTACATATATATATATACATATATATATATAGGGGATGAAGAACACACCGACAAGAATCCTATAGTGTGTGTTTATGGTTCATGTCACATAGAAGCAGTCGGAGGGCTTTTGCAAGCGAAGAGTATAGCTACGACTGATGCGTTATTTCCATCATCAACCTACAATTATGCCACAATCCCTTGCCCTGTAGTTTAACAGGTTTCCACTTAAAAGTCAGATCCCTAGACCGCGGACCCTCAACCCTAAACCCAAAGTACAGGCTACTTGTCCAAAGCTTAGAAGCCTCAATCTTAAGCCCTAGGCCCTGAACTATAGGCCTTCGGAAGCCCAGAAGACTGCCCCGACACTTCCCGGCCTCTTAGAGTGTTGCTCAGTATTGTCTTTGCTATGACAACCATGTCTTTTGGCAGGGCCCTTTGTGTTGCCTGGGGTTGACCGGGAAAGCGTTTTGTGAAACCTGAACAAAATAAGTCTGTCTGTCTGTCTGTCTATCTATATTTTCTGTCTGTCTCACTCTCTCTCTCTCTCTCTTTCAGTCTGCCTGTCTGTCCATCTAGATCTAGGCATCTACCTATCCTATCTACTATCTGCCTATCTACCTATCTATCTTGCTAGTAGGCTGCCAAGCTATCTATCTATCTGTCTGCCTTATAATGCCCAAAGACATTAATGTCGTGCAGAGCCCCCCGCCCCCCCCCAACCCTAAGCATGCCTGGGGTGGCAAAAGGCTCGCCACCGCAACTCTGAGATCTTTTGGATGCTTCGTGGAGAGAGTCGGTTCTGATTGTATTCGGTGCGCGCGAGTGCTGCTGCTGCTGTGCTGCCGCGATGTTGGTGGTGGTGCTCGTGGTAGCGATGAAGATGGCATCTGATACCACATGTGTCAGACCGGTAGCTTTACTTCAGTCATTAGAAGCCTTTATCCTTCAAACCACTTCGCTTGGCAAGGTGACGCGAGCCCGCATGGCCACTTCGTCGGCATCAGCTCGACTCGCAGCCTGCCTTGGGGACGAAATGAACCCTAAAAGGGTTTAGGGTTCATATACCATATAGGGATTCATAGTATAAGGGTATAATGTATAGGGCCCTACTTTTAAGGGTCATTTCGTCCTCAAGGTGAAGGGAGGGAATGTAGCGCGCGCATGCGCGCACGCACGGTCACTGCAAAGCCCACGGGTTTAGGGTTTAGGGTTTGTAGGGTTTAGACTCATTCAGGGCGCGGGATTCTGCAGCCGAAGTCAGTGACTCGCGAGGATCATTAATTACGCAATCCCTCAGCCCTTTTCTTGCTAGCCGCCTGATTGCAAGAATTGCTGGTGTTCTGGATTCTGGATTTCTGACCAATGACGGCCCAAGCTGTAATCCCAAACCTTAAACCTTTAACCCCATGCAAGCCACAACAGGCTCCTTGAGCTCTTTCACCATGGTCGACCAGCCCAAGTTCATGGGTGGTGCGACACAAAATGTCCCGGGCCCAGTTCCGGGTTCGCAGTTTCGATAGTTGGAGTGGCCACTGGGACTCAGGCTACAGGTGTACGTGCCAGGGCTAGTGACTAGTGTGTGGGATTCCGTCTAACGTTTTGGTTTGTTCCGGGCTCTGTTTCGGTTCAAGACTTACGTCCTTGACCCGTGCCGGTTGACCTGCCTGTATCTCTAATCAAAACATACGCTCCCCCCAAATTCAATTGAAAAGTTCCTATGGTGCCTCTTAGCTCTTCAATACATTCTACAGAGTCGAGGACCCATATTTCATGCTCGACCTGTAGCCATGTATCCCATGTAAAGCCTTTCGGCCTTGAGCCCTGGCAAGAACAAAGACTGGCAAAGCTTCCGGCCCTCAACCCGAAAGCCTGTCATCCCTAAACCCCCAAGACCTCACCATGCCTTGGGGGACAATCATCTTGTGAAGCGCACCTGGCTCTAACAAGCAGCCCGAATCTTGAGTTAAATGCCAAGTGAAGCCAGTTTCCAGATCTTAAATCCTCCTGTCAAAGAATCCAAGCTAGCTTCCAGAGTAGCCTCTTCAGAACAGGGTAGTCACAAGGAACGCCAAAAAGAGAAAACGAAAGTGTGGACTGGGAGCCCTTGAAAGGGAGTCCGGTTTTGAATCGCGCACCCAAACTCTAAATCCGAAACCCTCAAGACCAAGACCTCTTAAGCCTAACCTCACAAAACCAGGGTAATGTAGGGTCTGGATAAATCAGACAAAGTTGAAAAGACCCTACGCTCTAAGCCCTTAAGACCCGAAGCCCTAAAACCCCGAAACCCTACCTTGGGGACGAAATGAACCCTACAAGGGTTTAGGGTTCATATACCATATAGGGATTCATAGTATAAGGGTATAGGGCCCCTACTTTTAAGGGTCATTTCGTCCTTACCTAAAAATCCAAGGAAGAGAGGCCCGAAACAGAAGCCGCTGGGAACGGAGCCAGCTCCTCCACTCGCGAGTGAGGCCCGCGATGAGGGTACCCGAAACCTCCCACAAACCCTGAAGGTATAGGGTTTACGGAGGTTTAGAGGGGTTAGGGTTTAGGGTGCTTATGGTTTAGGGTGTTTAGGGTTTAGGAGGTTTAGGGGGTTTAGGGGGTTTAGGGGGTTTAGGGTTTAGTGGTTCAGGGATTCAGGGTTTATGGAGGTTTAGGGTTCAGCGGTTTGGGGTTTAGAGGGCTTCCGGGGGTTAAGGTGCTGGGGCCCCAAGAGCTGTCTGGGAGCACTCACGATCACTAAAAGGACCGCGGACCCTATAAACTTGACTTGCAAAGAAATCGGTGCACCCCTGCACCCAAAACTTTCCTTTGGTTAGTAGGGAATGGAGGAATGGGAACTATTATAAGTACCATTACTACCATTCTTCCATTCCCTACTAACCAAAGGTAGGAAAATCTGTACCCTGAGCCCTAGTCTTCAACCGTGCGCGGTACGGCGCCAGCTGCAGGGCAGTCAGTCTCAGGTGAGCCCCAAAGCCCTCAGAGCCAAAGCTCTGAACCGCAGAACCCCAACCTCAAAACCAAAAGCCCTGAATGGCGGTTTTGGGTTTAGTACCGGGATTAGGGTCTCGGGTTTAGGGTTTAGAGTTTAGCGGTTTAGGGGCAGAGCCCAACCTCAAAACCAAAAAAGCCCTGAATGGCAAGACGCGCCAGGTCGACTTGCAGACCGACTTCCAGCTCGTAGCGATGGCTAAAGGAGTCCATGGTATAGATCCTGTATGACCCATAATAACAAGGAATATACCATAATCCCCATAGTTTAGGGTCCTTAAGGTAATGCAGGATTTGCATCATCAACCGTAACATGCATCCCTCCAGGTTTAAGGGGTGTAGGGTTTTGGGGGTTTTGGGCTTATTCCTTCAAGTTTGAGGGGTTTATTCAAGGTTTACCGTAATGACCATCGTAAGAACTTAGTCTACTAGGGCCTGACTGATTACCCTATTATGCTTCGAGGTTCCTTACTATGATTTACCCATAAGCTCCTAAGTAGTTCCTTCTTGTGGTTTATATATAGAATCCTATAAGGTAATCCCAATCAAGAACTATTTATGAGCCTATGAGTATACACCAAGCTGTAATATACTAGGCCCCTCTTTTACAGGAGTCGAGCTGATGCGCAGCCTTAGGATTCAGGGTGGAAGGGTTTCTACTTCTACGGGTCGATAGTAAGCGTGTAGGCTTCAGGGTGGAGGGAACTAAACCCTAAGCCCTAAATCCCCAAACCCTAAACCCTAAGGGTGTTAGGGGTTATAGGGGTTTATAGGGTTTAGGGGTTCAGGGTTTAGAGGATTGGGGGTTTAGGGCTTTTAGGGTTTAGGGTTGGAGGACTTTCCCTTGCTATACCGGGGTTCCAGATTGGTTTCAAGGTTTCCCGAAGTTGCACACTGAGTTGTTTGAGGTTGAGGGTCTGCACCTTAACACAGTCGGCTCATTCTTGACCTGCTCCTCCTCTCATTTTGTTGCCAGTGCTGGGTTTGGATATTTCCGTACCCCACGTATATGAGTGGCGTGAATGTTGCTGTCGCTCCGCATCGACACCATTACTGCTATGTATGCTACTGCCGTTTTACTGTCGTTTTCTTCCACCAACTCTTCTTCTTGTTACGGCTGGCTTGTTTCATGCGCCAAGACAATATTTCATGATCCTTTGAACCCGAACCTGCCTGTGAGCTGGTGTTAGCTGTTTCATCATATCCTATGTACAACGTCAGCCATCCTCTGCAAGAGCCGATGAGCAGCACTATGATAACCCTCCTAAAGCCCGTGAAGAACTTTGCGCATGCCTTTCGTTCCTCTGCCAAGCCTAAGCCAAGTCCAAGTCCGCAAATAGTCGGGTTTTTGTTCTTGACATACATACTCTGAATAGTTGTCTGGACCTTGAAACCCTACTATTTGGACCCGGGACACAACGAAGTACTTGGAGTTAGAAGAAACTACCCTAAACCCTCCAAACCCTAGACATTGAACCCTACACCCTCTAAACCCTAGACCCTAAACCCTAAACCCCTAAACCCTAAACCCTATAAGCCCTAAACCAAACGGGACTCCTGAGCCATCTTCGCGCCCGGGTGGCGAGCAAAGGCACTTCGTGAGGTCGGAGGGGTTCCTGGTCTGGGCGCTGGGCAAGCCTCAGGGTTTTTTGTGTTTAGGGTTTAGTAGAGTTTGGGGTTGAGGGTTTAGCAAGGTTTAGGGTTTAGTAGAGTTTAGGGTTTAGGGTTTAGTAAGGTTTAGGGTTTAGTAGAGTTTAGGGTTTAGGGTTTAGTAAGGTTTAGGGTTTAGTAGAGTTTAGGATTATAGAGTTTAGTAAGGTTTAGGGTTTGTCTGACCACGATAGCAAGAGTATAGAAGTTTGAAGAGTTACCCAAGTTGTTTTTTTAAAGGGCTCCCTGTTATAATCATCCTTATATACGGTTAGCCACACACTGTTCCAATTATCGCGGCGCCCATATTAGCATCCGACGGGTAGGCTGAGATCCTTGTATACCCTTGTAAATTCAAAGTACCCCAATGGTAAACCTCATTTTCGTTTTTGCTAATATAACTTTATGTCCTGCCTTGTTGTGGATGTACCGATCTGCCTTCCCTTACGATGATCTCGAGCTTCGGTTGTTGAAACCTGGATCATCAGCCGTCGGCAGTACGCTCCAAGACGTCGGATGGGCGCACCATGAGTCAAGTCGTGCTCAGCAAGCAGTTTTTTCCGCCTAACCTGAGGAACGTGGTTCTGACGCTCGTTTTGTTGATACAGACGCCTGCATGCAAGCGTCACTTTCTAGCACAGCACCACTAGGTCTAGCCCGAAGCGCATCTTTTCCGATTTTAGGGAAGTCTCAGCCGCAGCGACCCAGCCGCCGGGCATTTTCTCCCGGTGCGAGAAGCCTTGAACCTTTGCACAGGACCTAAGAGTGCCGCGTTTCCATTTCAATTCAGAGAGGACCCAAAGGAGCCCGACAGAGGTTTCGGCGGCTCTGGGGTTGTGGGGCTTATATAGGGATAGATAGATAGATAGATAGATAGATAGATTCAGATAGATATATTTGTGCATGTATGTATGTGTGTATATATATATGTCGGATTTAGGATGGCTTAGGGTTTAGTAGGGTTTTTTTGGGGTTTGTAGGTTTAGGGTTGCGAAGGAGCTCAATCTTTCATTTGCATGGAGGCTGGCGATCTGAAACCTTTGACACTCCTTTGGTCCTCAAGCTTAGTTTAGTCCTTCGCCTAGCAAGGGAGCGTGCCCGCGCAAGCTCTTACGCTGCAGCTCCCGCTTTTCAAACCCCCCCAGGGCAGCTGCGAAGGGTCGTTCCGAGGGCCCTCCTTTCAGGGTTTAGAGTCTACATTAAACTTCTTCTCTATATTAGTGTCCCGTTTTAGGTCTCCAAGTATAATTGCGGCACCCTTATGAAAAGGATCCTAAAAGGTTTGGAGAACTACCCATGTCCTGCTTGTTTGTTGGGAGCTTAGCTGAACCTTGATGTGCAGACATTGTACCAAACCCTCTAGCAGGTGTGTGTTCGGCAGTTTCGGGGGTTAGTGTTTGGATGAGCCTTGAATTCCCGGAATCATCTACCCTAGACCCGGAAGCATGATACATGCACCCTGAACCCCAAAGCCCCAAATAACCCCAAGAGCACCTATTCAACCCTATTATAAACCCTAAAACCCTAAACCCTTATCCCCCAAAGCCTCAATCCCTAGACCTCTCAACTCCTCAACTCTGGAGGCCTCTGTCCGAACTCCTAGGGTTGATGATGTATATCCTGCATTATACCCATAATTATAAGGAGTAGACCGTAATCCCCATAGTTTAGGATCCTTATGAGGTAGCCCAAATTGGAATATGTATATATATATATAATAATAATAAAAATATGGTAATAATGTTTAGGGATTTATATCATCAACAGTATGAGCCTTAAACGCGAACCCCGAACGACAGAAGCCACAAGGAACATCAAGGAACCTAAGCCCGGTCTCGTCGTGCTACTGCATCTCGCTCGGATTGTCTGCTGACTGCGTGCCCGAAAGCCCCTGAAGCCCTAACTCCTAAACCCCTGAAGCCCTAAACCCCTAAAGCCCTAAACCCCTAAAGCCCTATACCCTAAAGCCCTAAACCCTAAAGCCCTAAACCCCTAAAGCCCTAAACGCTGAGCCTGGTGAACCCTCGCCTAGCCGGGCCAAGCCTTGAGACCAGGGTCCCAAAAAGCTCTTCGCAGCAGACCCACCCCCAATTCCCGGAGCTGACACAGGGCCTGGGGAAAATTGTGTTTAGAATTTAGGTTTATATATGAGGGTGTAGGGTTTTGGGTTTATAGGGTTTAGGGTGTGTAGGGGTTTAGGGTTTACAGGTTTAGGTTTAGGGAGTTTCGGATTTAGCGTCGAAGGTTGAAAGGTTTGGGGCCGGGTTCGGGAAGTTTGGGGTTTCGGCTTCAAAGGGGGGTTCAGAAATTCCGACCTTGGGGGGCTTGAAGTGCGGAGTTCAGTGGCGAGCGGGCTCAGGTTGCAAATGTATGTGTATGTATAAACATACTTATTTTACATATATACACACACACATACATACATACATACATACATACATGCATACATCGATGCATGCGTGCATGCATGCATGCATGCATGGGTTTTTGAATCAAGGCCTTGGGATGCTAGGTGTTGCTTAGATGTTGAGTTTGAGGTGGTACAAGCTAATGCTCGCTTCATTGCAGCGTCTTTGTCGGTTCGGTTGTTCTGTGCTACTGGACCCTAGGCATAAAAAATCGTTAGCCCCCAAGAAAGGAGCTACCTTGCAGAGTGCGTGTTTGCCGCATCTCATGGTGTCGGTGCTATCGTCATCTTTGGCTCAAGCAGGTCTTTGCCCTCGTTCTCCAACCCGAGCCCCCCGCCCGCCCCCCCCCCTCCCTCCCCCGCTGCAAACAGAAGGATTCAGAAGGAAAGCAAGCCACCAAGCCCGGAATCCTAAGACCTTTAATCCTACGTGAGCCTTATAAACCTCAGCTTAAGAAACTAAACCCTAAACCCCCAAACTTTGAACCCTATACCCAAGCCCCGACCCCGAAACCTTCGCACACAGAAGCCTTTTATGTTTGGCTCTCCCACAAAAATGGTCCAGGAAGAGTATCTCCTCTATCGTCCCACAAAAGTGCATAAAACAAACATATGTGAATTACATGTTAGTGTTGTTGACTTGTTTGTCTCACTATCAGATTGTCAAACCCTAAACCCTAAACAAGGCTCCTATGCTAGACCTTTGAACCCCTAAAGGGCCCTCGATCAACGCAGAAGTGAGAGCTCATGGCGCTGGCCTCGAGGCACCCTCGGGGAAGCCTTCGTCATGAAGGTTGACTCTAGACGGTTTAGGGTTTAGGGTTTAGGTATTGGATTCAAACAGGCCTTGAGTAAGGAATGGACCTTAAGGTATGTTCAAAAGGATAAGCCTATCGTTGCACATACTACATCGATACATTTTAAAACTAAGTTGCTTATGGATTCATCAAGGAATGTCCTCGTCGCGGAGTGTAACTAAGGGAAAGAAAAAACCCCGAAAGCCCCTAACCCCCTAATCCCCTAAACCTCTGAAACCCCTAAACCCCTAGCCTAAACCCCTGAACCTCTGAAACCCCTAAACGTCTAAACCCCTATTGCCCCAGACCCCTAAACCCTAAACCCCTAAACCCCTAAAGAAGCCCTCACCCCCCGAGGCTTCCGACACCGCCCCAGACGCCGTCGTCACCTGCTTGCGCCCTCGTCGCTGAGGCTGGGGAGTCTTCTTTGGCGGTTTCGGACGGGGGTTTTTGGTGTAGGGTTTCGGGCTTAGGGCTTACGGTTTAGGGGTTAGGGCTTAGGGTTTATAGGGTTTGGGGTTTAGGGTGTAGGGCTTAGGGTTTAGAGTTCTGTGTGAGCTTAGTGTTTGAAACTCGGCCCGCTTCATGGCCATGTTGAGTTTGGGGTGTGGATCATTCCTGAGGGCTCCTGATCGAATCATTTTACGATAATACCACAAGTAAGGCATAGCTAGACCCTATTCTCTTCTATTCAAAATAGTCAGGCCCCTATATTACCGTGTCCGAAAGCTTGTTGTGGGCTCCGTCACTCTTCATCTACAGCCGTGCTCTGACACCCGCACTCCCATTGCCGAAGGCTCCTCTTCAACTGGCGCCTCAGAGACTCTTGTCAAAGGAGCGGCTGCAACAGCTGAGGAATTTTGGGGCTCGTGGCCTTAGTATATTATTTGTCGTATATTATAGTAGGTTGCAGCAAGCTCATGTTATAGTATAATGTGATAGTTGGTTATGGGTATGTCATAGTAGGTTACAGTGTAGGTTAGTCCAACATTTTAGTTGGTTATGGTGTCCATGTTACATGTTCTTGGGTACTGAACCATGCCCTCAGGAGAAATTGAGGCCGAGACATGCAAAATCTTAGTTTGGGCTTGTCTTGTAATAACAGCTACGAAAATGAATAAATGAAAAGATAAACAAATGAATAAACATATATATATATATGTACATGTATATATGTATATGTTTTTTCTCCATCCCTCTTTTTTGGGATGCTAAGACCCGAGTATGATCTGCAAGGAGGCTTTTGCTGGCCTGTCCCTGGTGGCCGCAGCTCTTTGCACCAGGCAACATGGATTCGAGCGACTGAGTTGGTTTAGAGTCTGGGGTTCAGGATTTGTTCTTGTCTTCCAGATTCTGAGAATGAGAGTTCCAGGGACGCCCTGCCCCCGATAGTCCCAAGCCCCTGCAGCCAAGCCTTTTTGTCGAGTGCTCCGAGTTATGGATGTAGGGGCTCTGTGTCTTTGGGTGCTTTTTGCCTCTGTCCGGGGACATCTCCACACCCACCCTAAACCCAAAACCCCTAAACCCCTAAACCCCTGAACCCCTAAACCCTAAACCCCTAAACCCCCAGACCCCAAACCCCCTAAACCCTAGACCCTAAACCCCCTAAACCCTAAACCCAGACATGCGCATCCCGCATCCCTTCCTGGTCTACCTGGACACTGGCCTCCAGTGCTTACGTTTCTGCCACCCTCCTGGTTATTAGAGTTTGGGGTTTGGGGGTTTGGGGTTTAGGGTTTAGGGGTTTAGGGTTTATAGGCTTTAGGGCAAGCCCTTCGCTGCCATTCTTGCAACGGGCAAGTGCCGAGAGGCTTCGTCGAAGACCCGGTCGAGGATCGGCGGTTCAGGCTCCACCTGATCTCCAGGGATCGGCTTGCTGTGAGGGTTTAGGGTTCGGGGTTTAGGGTTTGGGGTTCGGGCTTTAGGGTTTATGGTGTAGGGTTCAGGTGAGGGATCTTTTGCTTCAAGGTTTCAGGGTTTATACAGTTCAAGGGGTTACATTATCGGGTAAACCCTAAACCCCAAAAACCCTAAACCCCCAAACCCTAAACCCTAAACCAACCCCGAACCCTTGGATCTGGGGTAGAAGCACAGAGCGCTTTCTTTCCACAGGGTTCGGCTTTCTACGGATGCGCAGGTGGGATCTTGACATTTAGTATAGGAGCCGAAATTATTACGAGCACTAGGGTCCTTCGGATGCCTTATCATAGTTATAGTTTAAAACCCACCAAGACGCTGCCCTATATTGTTTGCAGTTTGCACATGGCTCGGTTAGGAAATTTGCTTCCCCAGTCTGTGCACATTTTATGACTGCTGCTGTAGGGCCTTGAGCATCTGTGGTTGGGGCCGATTTCGGCTCAAATTCCGTAGTCTGCATACGACCTGCGCCCCTGCTACCAACCAGCGGGCACCGATTCCATACGACACCTCACTGAGAGGTTCTTGGGCGAAACTCCTCGCCCCTCTTCTCATCTCGACCGCTACACCGCGGTCTTTGCTTGACGCTTCTGGACCCCTTCGGTCCTTTCCTTGCACTTCTCTCCTTCACGATGGTTGCTATGGTCGCAGAGCCCATGGGCAGCCTGCCGGGAACCCCCTTCGAGCCTATGAAGGTGCCATGGGGAGGGTTCAGTTATGTGAAGAGCACACTCGTACACCCTAAGTCCTCTAGATTAGGGTGACTTTGTTAAGGCCTAAGGCAATGCCGGAGTTTGTCCATCTAGCCGTGGGAGCTTCTTTGGGTGTGAGTCTGTCATGCAGATCTGGGAAGCAGCTGGGATTCTCTTATCAAGGTGAAAGGCGAAAGGATGGGAGGAGGTTGACGATTAACCCCTAGGGTTTTGGGGTTCAGTGCTTCAGGATTTAGGGTCGGTTGGAGCCGGAGAGTAGAGGGGTTGTGCAGTCTCGAGGATTCCATGCCCTGTCAGCCGGCCAGGTCCAGCCCTCCGATATGGTATCCCTGCTGAAGCACCCTGGCACCAAACAGTGGGTGATTTTCATCCGAGGACGAAAAATTCGAAGGCAGCAGCCGCCATAAAAGATATTTATAGCAGATCCCAGAACCATGTTCCTGTTTTATGACTCTATATATATACATTCCCTATAAATCCCGATCCTAACGACCAAGGCTCCAAGATCACTTGCTGACTTTTCCTCTTCCGTGGAGTGTTACACCCTCACGGGGGTTAGGCGAAGCTCTGAGTCCCTTAATGTAGGGACCTAAATAATTACTAAGACTATTGTTTAGGGTTTTAGGGCTTAAGAATTTTAGGTAGGGACCTAAATAGTTACTAATACTGTTGTTTAGGGTTTTAGGGCTTAGTCCTAATTTTATACTTATAGTTTGGTGTTTTTTTGATACTTATCGTTTGATATAGACTAAAACCCGGTTCTACTCATTAAGGCCCTACATTATATGGTTGGTGTTTACCCTAGGCCCGACTACCTGCTTAGTGTGCACTTGGAAGGTTGGTCTGAATGACTACCCATAAGCTCCTAAGTAGTTCCTTTTTATGGTTCATATTTGGGCTCCGATAAGGTCATCCCAAAAAGGAACTANNACTACTAAGGAGCCTATGGGTAGTAGTACTCTTCTTGAGGTTTCCCGCGAGACGCTACACACTATGCTATGACATACCCCACCGAGAACCTGCCCCAAAGCCCCTTTTACATACCCCCCAAAGACT
>CAJNJA010015785.1:0-11606 GCA_905231915.1 Symbiodinium necroappetens | reverse complement strand
CTTAAGATTGACCATCAGCAGACAGGAGGAAACCCACCCCAAAAAAGCCCACCCCCAAAAAAAAAACGCATTATTTGAGCCGGTCATTTTTTTGGTCCCGGCCTGAATAAGGAAAAAAACGCATTAAAGAGGCCCAAATTACTAAAAGGGCCACCACATTATATGGCTTTCGGTTAGTTGAACTATATAAATCCTGCATTGTCCATAGTAGGGAATATACCATAATTCCCGTAGTTTAGGGTCCTTAAGGTAATCCTTAAGGTAATGCAGGATTCATATCAAAGGAGAGTGGAGTCGATGGGAACCTAACTCCTCGAATCTCACAAAACGCGTGTGCAATCCGGGTCAAGTCTGGGACATGACATTTTCAGGTGGGTAGTTACCGTTATGGGAGCCTTGTAGAAGGTCTATATGCTGTACGGAAGCCTTATAGAAGCCCAAAAAACCCTTAACTCCCCACCTGTAGTTTCCTTTAATGCCCTAAATACCCTAAAAACCCCAGACCCTAAGCCCTAAATACCCTAAACCCTAAACCCTGAAAAACCCTAAACCCTGAAAAACCCCACGACCCTAAATACCCTAAATACCCCAAACTCCCCACCTGTAGTTTCCTTTAACTTACGCCGTTCCGAGGACCGCCTCGTTCGGGGTCTGCGGAAGACTCCGCGGCTTGGTTAAAGGAAACCACAGGTGGGGGGAGTCTAGGGCATATAGGGTTTTTTAGGGTTTAGGGTTTTTAGGGTTTAGGGTTTTTTAGGGTTTAGGGGTTTAGGGTTTAGGGGGTTAGGGGTTTTGGAGTTTTGGGGTTTAGGGGTTTAGGGGTTTAGGGGTTTAGGGGGGAGTTTAGGGTATATAGGGCTTCCATAAGGCTTCTTTGAGGTATATAGGCCCTCTATAAACCCTCCTAGAACCGTAAACTACCCACCTGAAAACGTCCTCGACTTGGGATCTGGGTGGCCCGGAGTTTTTAAGGGGCTGAGTAGGTAACCTTTAACCTGATCCTACCATAATAGGGTTTAGGAACTAGGGTTTGGGCATTTAGGGTTTACTGATTTGGGGGTGCTGAGTAGGTAACCTTTAACCTTTTCGGGCTTCTATAACCCTACCATAATTGAAAGGTTAACCTTTTTTGGGCTTGGGCTCTGAGTGGCCCGGGGGTTTAGGGCAAACTCAGGGTGTTAGGGTGTTCGGGTGTTAGGCTTGGGTTTAGGGTCTTAGGGTGTTAGGGTTTGGGGTGTTAGGGTGTTAGTGAGGGTTTTGGTGTTAGGGTTAGGGTTTAGCGCGATAGGGTTTGGGTTTGGGGTGTTAGGGTTTAGGGTTTAGAGGGGGCTCCCTTGCAATTGGTCATGGACCTGGTTTTCATGGATGTTTTGGGTGCTGCGATAACGTTGAACAACGGATCGCATAGTGCCATTTTTGAGACTTGTGAAGAAGGTTGGCAGGGCTTGATTGCACGACTTCTGCAAGACCCCATGCTGGCGTTCAGGCCTTTGCACGGGTGGCTAGAGCACCCTACACCCTACACCTAAACCTTAAAGCTAAACCCTAAAACCTAAACTCTTAACCCTAAACCTTAAACCTTAAAGCTAAGCCCTAAAACCTAAACTCTTAACCCTAAACCCTTACCCAACATGTCTGTATGAGGGGTCCCCGAAGTTGGGATTTCTTTCAACGGTGGATGTGGGAGAGGTATCCGGTTTCTTCTGGAAGCGGGGGATGAAGTCTCAAGGATGTTGCAGATTCTCTGCTTTCTCCGTCCTTCCTTCCTAGGGCCCTCCTTATAACTTGATGAATCTTCGTTTAGGGTTTAGGGTTTATTTCCCAATATGCCAAAGAAAGGCTCAAAAAGACGCTTCTCCTGCTGTCCAACAGGAACCCAACCGACTTAGTGCTCTTGTTTTCGGAGCCTGGCGAAGCCGGTTTAGGGTTTTTAGGGTTTTGAAAGCCACCCATGCCTGTCTCGTTTGTTGCATTGGGGTTTATCAGCCTTCGCCCAGTTGGAAGTGAAGAGGGCAACGCGGAAGACCTTTGGGTCCATCTGCACGGTCTGTTGGAGAGACCATGCCAACCTGACCGCGGGCCCAGACGAGCGACATCGGGCTTGACCCGAAGCCCGTCCGCTGGGTGGCGGACAGAGATCCGCAGCCTCAGCGGTCCGCGACGCGGGAACCCTACGGATAGGGATCTGCTACTGGCGGCTCGGACCGGTTTAGGGTTTAGGGGGTTTAGGGTTTAGGGTTCCAAGGATCTCCAGGGTATGGGTCAGCTTAGAGGTTTCGACCTCGACCAGTAGTTTGGAGAGGGCACAGAGGGTACCGGTCCAGTACCCTGGGCGGTCGGAAGCGACGCCGTGCCCGAAGCCGCGGACCGCGTCCCATTGCCGTCGGCGTCGGAAGTTGGGTAGATTTGCAGGAGCCGTTCAAGGAACCTTTCAAGCAGCCTTTTTCGGAACCTTTAAGGAGCCCTGAAAAGGAACCCTTAGTGTGTATTATGGACCTTCCAAACATGCCCTACAAGCAAAGCCTGTTTAGAGTTTAGGGTTTAGGGTTTAGGGTTTCATTCAGGACGAGAAAGAACCCTAAAAGGGCTTGGGGTTGATATACCATGTAGGGATTCATAGTATAGGGTATAGGACCCCTACTTTAAGGGTTATCTGGTCCTTACCGCTAGGGTATAGGACCTATCGTGTCCGTCGTAGTTCCTGTTTACCCTCTCTCTCTCTCTATATATATATATAGAACCAGGGTGTTTAGGGTTTAAGGTTTAGGATTTAGGGTTTAGGGTTTAGAGCTAAGCCAAGACAAGAAACCGCAGTGGAGACCATGGTTGAATCCCAAGCTCTTATGCACTTAGTAGCTGAATGGCTATGGACTTATATGTATCATCACCCCAATTAGGATCCCTTTTAGGGTGCTTATAACTCTACTTAATATCTACTTACTGAGTACCCTGACCCTACGAGTATACACCCCAAAGCCTAAACCACCGAAAAGGCTAAGGAGGAGCCTCCAATGCAACAGCGGAGCCCCGAAAAAGCCAGCAAGCAAAAACCAGGAATTCAAAAACCCCCAAAAAAACACACACCACCCAAGGTACAACATATTCCAATATCCAACAAAAACATGAAACTCCCTAAACCCTAAACCCTGAACCCTAAGCCCTAAACCCCGAGAAAGGTCCCTTTAAGGCCCCTGAAGCCTAAACCCTAAGCCTTATAAGAACCCTTAAAGGGACCCTAAGCCCTTTTAGGGCTCTCTTTTTTCGTCCTTCAACCTTAAACCCTAAACCCCTAACCCTTAATAGGAACCCTTAAAGGAACCCTTAAAGGAACCCTTATAGGAACCCTTATAGGAACCCTTATAGGAACCCTTTTAGGGGCCTTTGAGGCCCCTCGAAATCTGAAGCCCAGGCCGGCGGATGGCGTGGAGGCGCTCACCTCGGCGCAGGAGGCCGGCGAGACGCTGCTCTCCGTGAGACGCTCGCCGAGAACCCTTCGGGTTTAGGGGTTTTGGGGTTCCAGGTGCACCAGGGTTTAGGGTTTAGGGTTTGGGGCTGGGTTTAGGGTTTAGGGCTTAGGGTTTAGGGTTTAGGGGTTCTAGGGTTTAGGGCGTAGGGTTTAGGGTTAGGGTTTAGGGTTTAGGGCTTAGGGGTTCTGGGGTTTAGGGTTTAGGGTTTAGGGCTTGGGGTTTAGGGTTTAGGGGTTCTAGAGTTTAGAGTTTAGGGTTTAGGGTTTAGGCCTTTGGGTTTAGGGCTTAGGGTTCCAGGGTTTAGGGTCCAGGGTTTAGGTTCCAGGGTTTAGGTTCCAGGGTTTAGGTTCCAGGGTTTAGGGTTCATGGTTCTAAGGTTTATGGTTTAGGGCTCAGGGGTTCTAGGGGTCAATACAAGTCAGTTCCAAAGCACGCAACCTTCAAACTCTTTGGGGATCTGATGGTTTGATAGTCCGTGGCTTCTGGAGGAAGTAAGTACACCCGGAGATCCCAGTCGAAGATTGGAGTTTAGGGTTCAGGGCTTCGGTCACAGAGAGCCGAATACCCCGTAGTTGAGAAATATAGACGCAAATTGGGATGACTTCACGGGCTCCTTCAAGGGTTTTGCAAGGGTTTGCTGTGGAGTTGAGTACCTTTTAACTTGAGGAACAGAGTTTAAATCATAGTATTAAATCCCTACGCTCTGTTGTATATTCCTGAATTCAGGGGTCTTGGGCTCTCTGGGTATAAAACCCTAAACCCCAAACCTTAACCCCTAAACCCCCAAACCCTAAACCTATCCAAACGAATCAATTACCAGGGAACTAACTGGCTGGGCTTCTAGGGAACCCTGAACCCTAAGGCCCGAACCCGTAAACCGCCAAGCCTCTAAGCCCCTTGAGCACCCGGAAGCCTTAAAAAACAAAACCTTATCACAGAGCCCTTACATTCTGCAGACCTCTTGCAGTAACCTTACGATTCTTACAGCCCGGGACGCCGGAACTCTGAACTTTAAGCGCTCACAGGACCTCTTCGAAGAGCTTCATCAATAACGAACCCCTGAAGGACCCTACTAGAGTTTAGGGTTTAGGGCTTATAAGGATTAGGGTTTAGGGCTTAGGGATTTATAGGATTTAGGGTTGAACCCTAAACCCTAAACCCTAAACCGTTACCCCAAAACCCTAAACCCAAAACCCTAAAACCCAAAGCCCAAAACCCTAAACCCAAAACCCTAAACCCAAAACCCAAAACCCTAAACCAAAAACCCTAAACCCTAAACCCCAAAACGCGAAACCCTAAACTCTGATGCTGAGGTCAGATATAATATACTAAAATATAATATACTATAATATACTATAACATACTATAATATACTATAACATAATATAATATACTATAACATAATATAATATACTATAATATACTATAATGTAGTTTAAATGCTGAGGTCAGAAGATCTCTGAGTCGGCTCCGGCCCTGTCTGAGTCGGCCATGGAGGTGGCGGAGTGCAGCTTGCCCCGCGCCTGAAGCCTTTTCCTCAAGGACGAAGAAGAACCGTAAAAGGGTTTAGGGGTCCCTTTAAGGGCTCTTACAAGGGTTAGGGTTTAGGGTTTAGGGGTGAAGGACGAAAAGAGCCCTAAAAGGGCTTAGGGTTCATATACCATATAGGGGTTCATAGTATCAGGGTATAGGGCCCCTACTTTTAGGGTCATTTGGTCCTTAAGGTTTTTTGGGCTCTGTGAAACAGTCCCTTAAGGGTTCTGTGTCTTGGGGTTTTAGGGTCTGACGGGTTTAGTGTCTTAGGGCTCATTTCAGATAGGGTCTAGCTGGACCCCAAAAGTATGTGGAATGAAAAATAGTAGCCTTTCATAGGTGTTGGGCCATGAACATTACTTACTTTTGGGGGGTTTAGGGTAGGTTTTAGGGTTAATTTTTTTTGGGGTTTCTGGGTGTCGGGTTGAGTTGAGGGTTGAGGGTTTAGGCCCTACGAAGGTTTCTCGATAGTTTTCCGGGGTTCCTTTTCGGGGTTCCTTCAAGCAAGGGATGCTCGAGGCGTTCTTTAGGTGATGATGATACTCAAGGGCTCAGGGCTCTTAGTTCTCCAGATTTTTTTACAATTACTCATATGTTACTTGCTTAAACTAAGTCCCTTGATCCATGAAGTAACTTTTTTCTGATGATGAGTGCAGCTTGCCACGTACCCGCCTCTACGGGTTAGGTTTGGTGTTCAGGGCGTTTGCCGGGTCCTTCAAGGCTCTCCGCAAAGGTCCATAAGGGGTGCCCCATACACGCACGCCAAAATCCCGAAATTGAGCCCTGCCTCACGTGGGTAGGTCTCCTAATCAGGGTCCCTTTTAGGGTCCTTTTTGTAAAGGTGCCATACTACATTGGGGGTCCAAAAAGGGACCCTAATTTAGAGAACTACCCGCATGCACCTTGTCAAACCTCCTGAAAATACATAAAGCCCCTTTAGAAACCCACAGAATCTCGAATACAATAGGCCCTCACGCCAGAATAGAACTCCTAGCACAAACTCCATAAGCCCCAATATGATGCTGCAAAGTTGAGGTCTGTCGCAGCCCGCTTCGCGGCGGTACCCTGCACCTCGGCAGCAGGGGGACTGAAGTCTACATTGAATCAGGGGTTTGGGTAAACCCGTGCACCCTAAACTTGGCCCTAAACCCTAAACCCTTAGCCGAACTCCATACTACTACACTGAGACAGCCACAGGAGAATTTGACGCTTTTTGGGCATCCAGAACACTAAAACCACACTCTATCTTAGACACCGTGAGTTTTTTTGACCTGGTCAATGAAAAAGAGAGTCAACACTTCTTTCCATACCTTAAGCTACCCTACAAAAAAAGTAGGTTTTTCTAGCTTAAGGTAGATAAAGTTTGCTAGGCTGCCATCCTCCAGAGCCCTCTTTCGGTGCGAAGTGAGCATAACTCCCATTCATGTTATCCTGGCCCTCATTAACTTAGTTCCCCAATATGCAACCTTTAAACTTATTGGGTTCTTGTAATCTGAAAGTTTAACCTCTTGTTTCCTTGGCTTATTGGGGAAGTACGCTGAACCCCTAAACCCTAAATCCGAAACCCTAAACCCCAAGCCCCAAAACCCTCAAAAAGCACGAGACGTTAACTATGTAAGTGCTTTCTGATTAATATTTCCAAAGCCCCAGTCGGCCCGTTTCGAATTTACCCTACGAAACTGTCAAAAACAATATGGGTTTAGGGTTTAGGCACTACACCACCAAGCCTGAGCCCTAAGCCCCTACACGACTAAGCCTCAACCCCCTAAACCTCTAAACCCGTAAACCCCACAACCCTAAACCTCTAACCCACTAAACCCTAAACCCTAAACCTCGAACTATGTAAGTGCATTCCGACACTTAACCCTAAATCCTAAACCCTAAACTCTAAATCCTAAACTCTAAATCCTAAACCCGCGGAACCTGAGGTGCCTTGCTGCTGACGGACGTGGCGCTCTCCTGCACGCTAGAGGCTTCGAGGTTGAAGCACGCCGGCCAGTTGCTGCACGAAGTGAGGCCGATTGGGGTTTGGTGGTTTTGAGTTTTAGGGTTTTTGGTTTTAGGGTTTAGGGTTTAGGGGTTCAGGGTTGAGGGTTTAGGGTTTTAGAGGATTAGGGTTTTAGGGTTTAGGGTTTGAACTTTCTTTCTTATAAGGTTTTTCATTAGGTTCATCTAAGGACTGCTGTGGTGGGGATTACTTTGTTTTTTTGTTTCTTTTTCTGGGGGGGGGGGGCGTGAAGAAAGTGTTTTGCGATTCAGATGTTTCGGGAATTGTGGGATTCCTCAGGGCCTTGTTGGCGGCTCTGTAGAGTTTTGGTACCAGGTACATTCCGGGTAAGTTAGGGCTTTGCTGCGAGTTACCCCAGTAGTACGCAGACCGGCAATTTCTCCCCGCACTCGATGGTTCTCCTTACATGTTCACTACTCGCCCAAAACCCCTGCCCCAATGATTTGGGCAATTTTGGCTTTCTGGGTAACCCAGAAGCCCCTGCAGCGAAATTCAGGCGGGACACAATCGGCACTTTGCAGACGCTGCAGGCAGGGATCACTACAGGGCAATTGGGTAGCGGGTGGCTACCGGACATGGCTCTTCTATCTCAACACCAGCCCTAATCCGGATGATTTGTGGAACTTATTCTCCGAAGTCTCATCCCTCTTTTTGGTGTCTTCTGGAGATGATCTCCACGGGTACTGTGCAGTTCCGGATACCTAGGTCCCCTATGTCCTTGTTTAATACATTAGTAGCTGAATGGCCGCACTTTAACTTTTTTGGGGTGTTACAATTAATGTAATCCCCTATAAAACTGAAAGTGTAAACGTTTTTGGGCTTATGAACTCTCTTTTTTTCGATAACCGATGCACAGCAGCAGGAGCAGCAGCAAGCAGCCGCAGAAATATCATATAGTAAGAGCGCTAGCAGCAATCGTGCCAATGACAGTCCTTAAACTAGCATAACCTACTAGTGTAGTAGGTTTTTGTATTATCAACCCAGGTATGGAATTGTAGGGGCCCTAGAAAAGGTAGGTTTTGGTCGTTGAGGGATCTTGCCGGAGGCCAACCTCAGCATGGCCAAGATCGTGGGACTCGCGGCTTTCAAAGAGCTAGGGCATAGGGTTTAGGGTTTAGGTTCTACTGTGTTTGGGTCCATTATATAGGATGTAAAGAAAACTAACAAATATTTAAAGTGGAGAAAAGGTCGTCAATAATTAGAGTAGTGTTTCAATAGTTATAAGGTTTAGGGTTTAGGTTCAGAAGCTCCGGATCGAGGAGTATCTAGTCGAGCTCGCTGTTGGGAACGTGGCAAGAAGACCCACCCACGCAGAGAAAATTCCCAAACCTTAACAAATACAATCTTTTACTATCACCCCCTTTCGCCCAAAAAAACCTTAGACCCGAAAGGCCAGCCCAGAGCTTTAAACCCTAAACCTAAACCCTAAGCCCTCGGAGGCTCTAGCAAGGGTATGTATTTGGTCAGATCATAGTCTAGGAGATTTTCAGGTGGGTAGTTACCGTTATAGGAGCCTTTTAGAAGGTCTATATATACCTTATAGAAGCCGTATATACCCTAAACTCCCCACCTGTAGTTTCCTTGAACATAGAGCCTCCCTGCGATGATCTTCCCGGGCGAGGGTTTGGGTTTGGGGTATACCCGAAAGGCTGGCCCAGAGCTTTAAGCCCTAAGCCTAAACCCTTAAGGCCAGCAGCCCAGAACCCTAAATCCTAAAGCCTACAAGCAAGCCCAGAGCCCTAAATCCTAAACCCTAAATTAAAAGTAAATCCGGAAGCCCAAACCAAAGAAGCCCAAACCCTAAAGTCCGATTTGACCGCTTTCTGCGGGAACATCAATCCCGAGTTCCCGATAGACCGTTTTTTGTAGGAACACCGGTCCCGATTCACGGCTTTTTGCAGGGGTCCTAGTAGGTAGCATGTATATGTCTTGGTACGCCCGATGGTTTGATGCGTCATCGTGGCCCAGAACACCTGACCGCCTGGGGTACGAGTTTGAAGATGCGAGCACCACGGTCACCACGGGCTACGTTTAATGTAGGGGCCTTTATAACTAGAGTAGGGTTTTGCGGTATGTTATACCATAATCGTAATGAGGAGCCCCCAAAATGGAAAAGGTAAACATTCAGGCCCCTACGGTTGATGATATGAATCCTGCATCACCCATAATAATAGGGAATATACCCTAATTCCCAGAGTTTAGGGTCCTCAAGGTAATGCTAGATTTATATAATCAACCGTAGTATGACTAAAACCCTGAACCCTGATCCCTAAACCCCAAAACCCTAAACCCTAAACCCAAAATCCTACACCCCAAAACCCTAAACCCGAAGTAATCAGGCCCGTACATTTCCCCGAGAGTCAGAGGCGGCAACCCGCCCTGCAGCCAAGAGTCTGGCAGCTCCCGGCCCAGCGTCAGGATCCGATCGGGTGTAGTTCCCTAAAATAAGAGGTCCCTGCTTAGGGTTTAGAGTTTAGGGTTTAGGGTTTAGAGTCTAGGGTTTAGGGTTTAGGGTTTAGGGTTTAGGGGTTTAGGGTTTAGGTCCCTGTTGTTAGGTTCCCATAAGATAGTACGGCACCCTTCTGAAAGAGGACCCTCAACGGGGACCCTAATTTGGAGAACTATACCCAACTCGTGACCCAAGTGTCTCATCTCAGAGGCAGGGTCCCGAACCCCAAAAAAGGTAGGTTCTTTAGGGTCCAGGTATCGAACGCTTTTAAAGAAAACCCTCGAAGGACTCTTAAGGAATCCTAAACCCTAAACCCTAAACCCTAAAACTTGGAGGGCCCTATACAAGGATTTTATGAATCTTAATATGGTATATGAACCCTAAGCCCTGTTAGGGTTCTTTTCGTCCTTAAAGGAAAGGGGCCCTGAAGTTATTCTACTTCGATGTCGGTTTAGGGTTTGGGGGTTTAGGGTTTAGGGGCTTTGGGGGTTTAGGGTTTAGGGTTTACGAGAATAGCACCTACTGAGGCCCCCCGACCCTCTAAGTAAGCCCTAAAGCCGAAACCTTACCGGGACCCTGCCATTCAACCCTTCCAAAAGGAATCTTTAAAGGAATCTTTAAAGGGACCCCTAAACCCCCCTAAAGCCCAGGAATGATCGATGCTGAGACCCTGAAGCTGTCTTTGGGTTTGGTTGGCAAGGCTACCGGCCGTGTCTGGGATGTGTTTGACGGTTTAGGGTTTAGGGTTTAGAGTTGAGGGTTTAGGGTTTAGGGTTTAGGGCTCCGATACCCAACCTTTAAACTTTTTGGGGCTCGTAGAATTTAGTAGAAATCTGAAAGTTTATCCTTTTATTTCCCTGGCTTATATTGGGGAATTAAGTTAAGGGTTTGGCTACCGGCCGTATCTAGGATGGGTTTGGGTATTTTCGGGCTTCTAGTGGTTTAGGGTTTGGAGTGTTAGGGTTTGTAGGCTGCAGGGCCAGCTAAGGGTTTTAGTGATTCGACTTTTTTTGGGGGGTGGTTTTTAAGGTTCAGCCTAGACCCTCCATCCACCCTCTATTATACACTAAATACCCCATTGCTTCATATACCTCTGTTTGAGGGCACCTCGGGTCCCCAAACCCTACAAAAGAGTAGGTTTTGACCCCTTTAATCAGAGGGTAGCACCCCCCAAGACGGTAGGTTGTTGGATTCCCATGGTAGGGTCCCTAACCCCCAAACCCTAAACCCCAAAACCCCTAAACCCTAAACCCCTAAACCCTAAACCCTAAATCCCTAAACCCCTAAACCCTAGACCCTAAACAGGTTTTAGGGCTTGCCTTCTTGAGGCTTCAGGGCTCCATGGTATTCAGGCTGTATAGGGCTTTAGAGCTGCGGGTTTCCCGGACATTTTACGGTTGCTAGGGTTTATAGGGTTAATAGGCCTTATAGGGTCTATAGGGTTTATAGGGTTTAGGATATATTAGGGTTTAGGGTTTAGGGTTTGGGCATTGACCTTGTCACTTAACTAGGGTTTCTGCATGTTCAGAACTGCGGTTTCTATAGATATCTCCCATGCACGTGTGATCCTATGGGTTAGGACGGTTAGGACTTCAGAGTAATAGCGGTTTTAGGGGTTTGGGGTTTAGGGTTCCTTAAGGACCAAATGACCCTGAGAAGTAGGGGACCTAAACCCTTATGCTACGAATCCCTATATGTTATATGAACCCTAAGCCCGTTTAGGGTTCTTTTCGTCCTTAAACTCTAAACCCTAATCTCTAACCCTTATAAGAGAGTCTTTCTTTAGGGTTTAGGGTTTAGGGTCTTTGGGCACCGGGTTGGTCTGAGGAGTAAAAATTCTAAGGCCCAAACTATCCCGGGCTTGTCGGAACAGGGCGCCACTACATCTAGAACATTTTCAGGTGGGTCGTTACTGTTATAGGAGCCTTATAGAAGGTCTATATAGGGTCTATATGGACCTTTTAGAAGCCTTATAGAAGCCATATGTACCCTAAACTCCCCCTTAAACCCTAAACCCCTAAAGCCCTAAACCTAAACCCTAAACCCTAAACCCTAAACCCTAAACCCCTAAACCCTAAACCCTAAACCCTAAACGACCGCAACCTCCAAGACCTTGAACCTCTCAGCCCGAAAAGACGACAACCCCCGC
>CAJNJA010015784.1:0-11607 GCA_905231915.1 Symbiodinium necroappetens | reverse complement strand
CTTGGAGGTTCGTGGGTAGCTATAAGTGGGGGTTATAAGTCCCCTAAATATGTGTAGTTACCCTAGTTATAACCCCATTTATGACTACCCATGAACCTCCAAGCACTTGCGTAAATCGCTGAGGCGGACAGTGCCGTTGCTGATGTCGATAGTGCACCGTGCGCGCAGCCGTGTGCTTTCCACGGGGGCAGGCAGGGAAGAGTTGTTGTGCAGGAAGTGTGTATGTTGCTTTTTGCTGGGGTCCTTACACCAAGTCCTTGTTCAGGGCAAACAGTGGTTAAGCTCAAGCAGGTCAAGGCAAACTTCATGACACTGTTCGCGGTTTCTGATTGTAGTGAATTATATACCTGCCATGGCTTAAGAAGGTTTTGTGGCATTCCGCCGGTTTTCACACATCTGGGCCCAGCCACGCTGCTAGATTTGGCCCTCTGTGCGCATGCCCTGTGCGGATTCAGACAATTCCCGGGAGTTTCCAAAAATCAGGGGTACCTTATTTTGGGGCCTTAAAATACGGATCCTACTATTTAGGGTACTATATTAGGGGCCGCTATTTTCGGAAGCCCCCACTTCTGTGATGACGAGGTGAGGGTGTCCGAGCTGTAGTTAGGCAGAGCAGCAAAGCCACAGCGGCAATAGACCCCCGTACAGATGTCTCTTGGATCTTCCAAGGCCTCGGGATGGCCATCTCATGTGTTTAGGGGTTTAGGGGTTTAGGGGTTTAGGGTTTAGGGGTTTAGGGTTTAGGGTTTAGGGGTTTAGGGTCTCTTCTCTCTATCTCCATCTGTGTTTTGTTGTCTCTCTGTCTCTGCCTCCGTTTTTCTCTCCCTCTTTCTCTCGCGTTGCAGTTCCATCGCCAGCAAGAACCGTACAAGAACCCCTACCCTGCAATAACCCTATACTAACACTATACTATACTATACTGTACTAGACTAGACTAGACTATACTATACTATACTATACTATACAATACAATACAATACTATACTATACTATACTATAACTCTACTCTAAGGTACTCTCATATGCTATACAATACAATACAATACTATACTATAATTCGACTAGACTATACTATACCAAGCTGTACCATTACCTTTAATGCGACCGACAGGCAAGCGCCCCATCCTCCGAACCCGTCCTTGGCCTCAGAGGAAAGAGCCCAGGGAGGTCAGGGATTGAGATGGTTTTTAGGGGTTTTAGGGTTTGGGGTTTTAGGGTTTGGGGGTTTAGGGGTTTGGGGGTTTGGGGGGTTGAGCGGTTTAGGGGTTTAAGGGTTCAGAGTTTAGGGGTTTGGGTGTAGGGGTTGGGGGTTTTAGGGGTTGAGTCAATGAGGGGTCTAGGGTTTGGGGGTTTGTGCGGCCTTCAACCTAAACCCTACTTGGTCCTACTTGGAGGTTCGTGGGCAGTTATAAGTGGAGTTACAAGTGCCCTAACATGGCTTATCAGTTCTAAGTATAGTTGCGCTACTTATAACCCTACTGGTTGTTCAGGCTTTTAGATTAGGGCCTAGCGTGTGGGAATTGCGGTTTTGATTTCAGAGGTCTCGAGTTCAGGTCTACTTTACGATTTTGCTCGGCAGCGCCATGATGCCATGCACAATGCGACATTGTGGTCTCCAATCAGGTGGATGTTCAACAGCATGTCGGCTTACGATTCAACCTGTCATCGACTCTAGGGATGTCTAGCGTTTGGGGTAAGGAAAGGTACTGCAGACTCCTGATCATCAACCCACCCGTTCCCTTAGCAAGGAGTACTGTGCTTGGAGGTTCATGCGTAGTTATAAGTAGGGTTATAAGTCCCCTAATATGGGTTATAAGTATATAGTTATCCTACCTATAACCCTACTTATAACTACCCATGAACCTCCAAGTGCTGTAGGTATCGTTGCGCAAAGGGCCCTTACAGAGGATCGTGGGTCGTCCGCCAATCGTGTACGCGAGGTTCTGCCTGAATTCCTCGGTGTTGGCCCCTCCCGCAAACCCTAAACCCCCAACCCCAAATCCCAAAAGCCCAAACCCTAAACTCCTAAACCCTAAGCATAAACCCCAAGCTCTAGATCCCAAAGCTCAAACGCTTCACCCTAAAATCAGCTCTAGGCCAAGAACACAGATTTTCAAGCTCGAAACATGCTAATAGGCTATTGCTTAGTCCCCCAGTTCCCTAAAGGTTTTAGGGTGAAAGGGTTTAGGGTTTAAAGTTTTCAAGTTTAGGATTTAGGGGTTAAGGGTTTAGGGTTGGCCCAGTTCATAAAAGGTTTAGGGTTTAGGGGTTCGGGTGTAGGGTTTTCCCAGTTCCTAAAGGATTCAGGGTTCAGGGACCTTTCTGCGATTCTCAGGCCGCCGCCTTTCACCCACCCGGGAGGGGCACACATCTTGCCCACCATCTTGTCCATGGGCGAGGAAGAGGAGGCGGGCTGGCCCAACTCTGAAACCTTATAGAACTCCTGTAGGGCCCTGTTCTAATCAGCTTTTCATTTCTTTTTTGAAGTGCGATTGTTGGGTTCTGTGGAATTTGCAGGTGCCATGCCTTGAGGCCTTGTACAAAGATGGTGATCGCAAACGCTGCTGCTTCTGCGCCTGCTCCTGCTCTTGCTGCTGCTACCACTAGTAGTCACCACTACTACTACTGCTACTACTACTACTACTACTACTAGTACTACTACTACTACTACTACTACTACGACGACGACGACGACGACGACGACGACTGCTACAGCCGTGGCTATTGAAGCTGAGTGGCCAGGAGCAAGCGCAAATGCAGCTTCTCGAGTTTGCAGAGCCCATCTTGGAGGCCCGGTAGGGTTTAGGGTTTTTAGGGGTTTTAGGGGTTTTAGGGGTTTTAGGATTTTTAGGAGTTTAGGGGTTTAGGAGTTTAGGGGCTTAGGGTTTAGGGGTTTAGGGTTTAGGTATGTGTAGGCTTTGTAGGGGTTGTAGGGTTTAGGGTATGGGACCTCTGGTCTTGGCTCGGTTAGGACCGTGTAGGTGCCAGAAATGCCTTACATAATGCACCCTAGTTCTGATTACAACCCCCCCTCTGTCATTATCGTTGGACTCAAGGCCTTCGCTGGGCTGGCTTACTTTAGAGGAGGATGCGACCTGTTCCCGAAACGGCATTACTACTCGTCTGTGCCTGTTGGCATATGCAGTGGTCGCCACGTGCCGTACTTCTCATTGTGCAGCACCCCTCGTCGGCGAACTGTAGGCTTTCGCTGTGACCCCAGTCAGAACGGGTTTGGCAGCGTCCGAGTGGACGAGCTTGGGCAAAACATAGGCCAAGATGAGACCCTACACCTTCGACCCACAACCCCCAAACCCTACTTGGAGGTTCATGGGTAGTTAATAAGTAGTTTTACAAGCAGGGTAACTAGACTTATGACCCTACTTGGGGGACTTATAACCCCACTTATACCTACCCATGAACCTCCAAGTAGACCTTACATCCTAATTACACGCAAAAGGCTCCATCGCAAAGCCCTTAATCCGGATCCTGGGGTGTGATTGGCTGCAGTGATTTGCCCAACCTAAATCCATAAACGCCAAACCCTGGATCCTAAGCCCTATAAACCCTACTCTAAACCCTAAACCCTAGACCCTAACCCCTAAACCCTGCTCTAAACCCTACCCTACTCTAAACCCCTATAAGCCCTAAACCCTACACCCTAAACCCTAAACCCTGGATCCTCCTCCAGCAACCAAAAAAAGAGCTGCCGACTTCTAGAAGGTCTATATAGCTTGTAAAGAAGCCTTGTAGAAGGCCTGTATACCTTCTAAAGAAGCCTTGTAGAAGGTCTATATACCTTATAAAGAAGCCTTATCGAAGGTCTGTATACCCTAATCTCCCCACCTGTAGCTTCCTTTAACTTAAACGTGAAACCCTAAACCCCTAAACCCCTGAACCCCTAAACCCCTACACCCCTAAACCCCTAAACCCCTAGACCCAAAACCCTAAGTTGCCTTTAAAAAGAGCTACTATATACCCTATAAAGAACCCTTATAGAAGGTCTATATAGCCTAAACTCCCCACCTGTGTTCTCCTTTAAAAAGAGCTACTTGCCCCTCTGCCAGGGCTTGGTTCCCAACGGGTCCTGCGACCAGTGCTGGCAGGGCTTCAGGCCTGCCCGGGATGATTGGTCTAAGGATTAGGGGTTTTAGGGTTCAGGGCCTGGGATTTAGGATTTGTTTTTTCGGGTTTAGGATTTAGGGTTTAGGGTTTCGGGTCTAGGGTTTAGGTTTGTTTTGCATTTTAGGGTTTAGGAGTTTAGGGTTTAGGGGGTGAAGGGTTTAGGACTCTTGACTACAATTACTGACTAAACCCCGTGAGCTTCTTGGCCCAAAACATCAGCCGCTGACAGGGCACCGCCGCAAAGTGCCGACGATAGCCTCTCAGTTGCAAGGACTCTTCAGGTTTTTAGGGTTTATAGAGTCTAGAGTTCGGGGTTTGGAGTTTAGGGTCTAGAGTATAGAGTTCGGGGTTTGGAGCTTAGGGCCGAGAGTTTAGAGTTCGGGGTTAGAGTTCAGGGTTTAGAGTTTAGAGTTCGGGTTTTAGATCTTAGGGTTTAGAGTTAAGTTGTTAGATTTCAAGCGTTGGGTTTTAGGGATTTAGCCCAGGTGTCCGACCATGGTCCGCAGGCAGCATGCAGAGGCTCAGCTTACTCAGCATGTTCCGAACTTCTGCCCCAAAACCCACGGCAAACCTCCTAATCCCAAAACCCTAAACCCTAAACCCTAAGCCCTAAACCCTAAACCCTAAACCCTAAACCCTCAACCTAAACCCTAAACCTTAAAACGGCCAGAATCCGTGAGAATCCTGGAGAGGCCATCAGAAATGGATTCTTACACTACTGTCAGATCGACGTGTATAAAGCTCAGACGTTCAGCGCTGAGGCCGAACCGGTGAAACCCTAATTGCAAACCCCAAACCCTAAAGCCTCAAACCCTGCACCCTAAAGCCCTAAACCCTAAACCCCGAAAGCCCTAAACCCCAAACCCTGGAACCCTAAAACCCTAAGCCCTCAAACTGAAGAGCCGAAGAGCCCACGTCCTAAGGCCCATTGTAGGCGTGCCATGTAAAATGCCGTTACCCAGGCTCGGATTGCGACAGTCGCAGCGGAAGTGCCGATGCCTTGGAAGAATCGTCGCAAAGAGTTGGGGTTCAAGGTTTACGGTTCAAGGAGTGGGTTTGGGGTTCAGGGCTTGGGGTTTGGGGTTCAAGGTTTAGGGTCTAGGGCAACTAGACGGATCAGGGTGTTATCAGGGACTTTTTCATTTTTTTGGACGATTGAGGGATGTTGAGGTAACCCTAAACCCCAAACCCTAACCCTAAACCCTAAACCCTAAACCCTAAACGATAACTACAACAGGACTGTCAAGGGGCGACAGTACGCCATCATCCGAAGACCCGACTCTTTCGGGCGGTGTGGGCGCTTCAGGTTTATTCCTTAGGGTTCCTGTGATACTTCTAGTGGAAGAACTGAACCCTAACCCTAAACCTTGTTGTGCTTACAGTGTAAGAACCCTAAACCCCCAAAAAACACTTTGCTCTGATTTTTCAAAGCCCCGCCTTGTAAGGCTGACCATGACTGGAGTTTGGGTTTGGGGTTGAAGGTTTAGGCCCAGCGTTTCGGTCGTTTTTGAGTCTCCTAAACCCTATAAACCCTAGCCCTAAACTTCCCTAAACCTTGAACCCTAAACCCTAAACTTCCCCACACCCTAAACCCTGCGGATGTGAGTAAACTTTCTGAAATCTTTTGGGTACACAGACGGTACAGCTGGGCGGTGGCCATCTCCTTCCAGCCTCCCCGGGACGCTGTGGAGTGCCCTTTAATGTTTGTTAGTCCCAAAGTCACGTGGGCTCGGTATTACGCTCGACATAGGCTGGCTGCAAATTCGTAATTAATTCACCCCTGTGTTGTATGTGGAGCAAGGATCCCTGCGTCAGTCACGCCCGACGACCGCATCATCAACCCCTAAACCCCAAAACCCCAAAACCCCTAAACCCTAAACCCTAAACCCTAAACCCTTATAACCCTTATAAATCCTAAACCCTAAACCCCAAAAACCCCTAAACCCCGAACCCTTGGGTCGGCCTAGGGCTTACAGTAAGCCCTGCGGATTTTGGGGTGGAAGGTTTCTGGTTTAGGGCTCTCAAAGGGCTGTAGGGCTGTAGGGGTTTAGGGTTTAGGGCTGTAGGGGTTTAGGGGTTTAGGGTTGAGGGTTTAAGAGCTGTCGGTGTTTGACTGTTTTGCGGCGCCGGGCAGTTTTGTTCAGGTCTTGGAGGCCTTCCGGCGCAAGCTCTGCAGCAAACCCCTCAGACTACGCTACGTATAGCTTAGGGTTTAGGGTTGGGGGTTTAGGGTTCAGGGTTTTAGCCCTAAACCCTAAACCCTAAACTCCTAGACCTGCTCATCTTATGTGGCGTGCTGAAGATTGTCATCTATGTGGTCCCGTACACTGCTGACTACGTCATCGTCTCTTTGTCTGTTTGGGGTGCACATCCTAAGAGGGTGCGCCCTAGCATCCATGCGCGCATGGAGAAAGGGTCACTGCGCTTGAAAAAATCCCTAAACCTGAAACCCCAAACCCTAAAGCCGGAAGTCTGGGAAGGAAGTGGACGTCTCGGATAAGGGCATGGATGCAATCTGAGACTTCCTGGATCCTCTTCCCTAAGTTTAGGGTTTAGGGGGGTGATAGGGAAAGAGACGAGGCAGGAGCTTTACGACAAGCCCACCTCGGCAGAAGTCGACCAAGGACACCCTTTAAGAGAGCCGTGACCTCCATCGCCTTGCAGCTTCGGGGCGAAGAGTCCACGAAGCAGCTTCCCCTGCCCGTTTAGGGTTTAGGGCTTAGAGTTTAGGGTTTAGGGTTTGGCGTTTAGTTGTATACAACATGCCCGCCCCTCTGCCTTCGAGACCGTGGGGGAGGAAAGATGGATGCTCGGCGTCTGTCCGCACACCACAGCGCTGACGACCTTCGGCGGAAAAAGGAGCCCCCCCCCCAAAAAAAAAACACCTTAAACCCTAAATCCTAAACCCTAAATCCTAAATCCTAAATCCTAAACCCTAAACCCTAAACCCTAAACCGGAACTCGGAGCCTCGGAGCAAGCGCGAAGGCCGCTGCCGCGGAGGAAGAGTTCGAGCCTCCAGGCCCAAAGGGTGGGGTTTAGGCTTTAGGGTTTAGGGTTTAGGGGTTTAGGGTTTAGGGTTTAGGCTTTAGGGTTTAAGGGGGATACTTTAAGGGATCTATGGGGTTCCTTTAAGGGTTCCTTTAGAAGGGATCTATATGGGATCAGGGAGGGAGGCGAGTTTTCGGCTTGGGCTGTTTTAGGTGTTAGGGTTTGGGGTTTAGGGTTTAGGCTTTGGGGTTTTAGGGTTTGGGGGTTTTAGGGTTTGGGGTTTAGAGTCTAGGCTTTGGTCTTCGAGGCTTAATTGGGGTTTAGGGTTCCCGGGGATGTTAAAGTAGGGCCTATCTTTTGTCTAATAAACCAAAACCCTAAACCCTGAACCCGTAACTTCCCTGAACCTTGGAGCCTCAGCCCTCCGCAAGCGGTTGATGATATAAATCCTGCATTATCCCATAGGGACATGCCGTAATTCCCATAGTTTGGGATAATTCCCATAGTTTGGGATAATTCCCATAGTTTGGGATAATTCCCATAGGTTGGGGAAGTTCCCATAGTTGATGGGTCCCTACGGTAATGCAGGTTTTACATCATCAGCAGTATGTCAACATCCCCAAGTCGTTGCCCTCGACCCTGAACCCGAAACTGCTTGGCTGGAGGCTCAATCCTTCATCATGTTAGCGTTCAACTCAAGCGCGTTGTCTTAAACCAGGCTGAGGGCCAACGGTCTAGTAGCCATCGAGAATGCACCTCTCTTTCTGGTTAAACAAAGCCTGACACCAGAAAGGAAGCTAAAAAGGCGGCGTAAATGCTTACCACTACTGTATTGGGGTTCCTAAGTATAAGTATAGTATGATATACCCCAGAACCCTATTCTAACTATTAAGGCCCCCATATTAGCCGAGAGCTGTATCGTCGCAAGACTAGTTAGAGGTGCGCAGTAACGTTGCTCCCTGGGGTTCCCTTATACACTTATAGCAGGATGCAATAAAGCTGTTGTGGTATTTTGGGGGACCAGTTTACCTTGAACGTTCCTGAACCCACAACCTTGCCACTTTTCACACAGTTCGGTGCAGGCAGCGCCACGGTGCCGGCCAGCAATACGACCGGCCGCTTCATCTGCACGATTCTGCACGGCTCAATAGTTGGAAGGAGTTTTGGCGAGAAGTGTGTAGTTGTAATAAAGAGCCCGACGGAACATTAAGAATCGCCTGCGAATCATTGAGGCATCTGTAATAGGATGCTTGTGAACTTGGGATTTGAACTCGATTCCTGAACTGCGATTTGTTACACTCCCCTTCCTTCAGAACACTGGACAAGCAAGCCCTGAACTATAACTACGCACACATTAAACCCTAAACCCTAAACCCTATTAAGGGTTTCGAAGTTTAGTGTTTGGGGCTTCAGGGTCGAACCTTCTCGGGTTTAGGGGCCTGGGGCCTCTAAGACTCTAAGAACAGCTTTGCAGACCGGGTGAGACATGCAGGACGAAGGAATTCCGGGCTTTGCTTTTGGGGGTGCTCCCTTCGGCTGCGAATAGCATGATGGGGATGCAAGCTCCGGGGAGCATCCCAGACTCAAACAGGGATTTCTGCTTTTGTTCAATGTCGGGTCTGGAGACCATTTACATGCTTCTGCTGGGAAGCGCCAATCGTGGTCCCAAGATTATAGTTTTTTAAACAAACCCCAAACCCCAGAACCCCCGCCCTAAACCCTAAACCCTAGTCCCTAAACCCCAACACCCCCTCCCTAAACCCTAAACCCTAGACCCTAAGACCCCGTCGGGTGGTGAAGCTAGTGAAGCAGGGTCTTCTGCTTTGTGGCTGCTTACTGTAAGTGTACGCTTCCACCGGCATGTAGTGTATGGGTTTAGGGTTTAGGGTTTAGGGTTTAGGGTTTAGGGCCATGTACTTGGCGGGCCTCCGACCTGCTTGGGGAGACATGGTGACTACACGTTAATAAAAATCCTAAGCCCCAACACCCCTGCCCTAGACCCTAACACCCCAACACCCTAAACCCTACTGTTGATGATAGAAATCCTGCATTACCTTAAGGACCCTAAACTATGGGAATTATGGTATATTCCTTATTATGGGTAATGCAGGATTTACATCATCAACCGTAACGCCCTGACACCCGAAATCCCTAAACCCTAAAAGCCCTAACACCCTAAACCCCCTAAACCCTAACACCCTAACACCCTAAACCCTAAAACCCTAGAACCCTAAACTCCTAAACTCCTAAACCCGAGACCCTAAACCCTAAACCCCTAAACCCTCTACCAAAAGAAACGCAGCCTCTGTGCCAAGGCGCGGCCCCCACGCAGCGCAGCGACGAGAGGCCGAGGTGCTCGAGAACTTCCGGGCTTTTGTGAGGGTTCAGCGTTTAGGGGTTAGGGTTTAGGGTTTAGGGTTTAGGGGAGCGTTTAGGGGTTTAGGGGGGTTCGGGGTTTGGGGTTTAGGGTTGAGTTAGGGTTTGGGGTTCAGGGTTAATCGGGGTTTAGGGTTTGGGGATTTGGGGTTTGGGGTGTAGTGCAGTGTAGGGGTTTAGGGTTTTGGGTTTAGGGGTTTTGGGTTTTGGGTTTGGGGTTTGGGGGTTTCGGGTTTGGGGCGCAGTTTAGGGTTAGGGTTCGGGGTTTCGGCTTGGGGGTCGGGGTTGAGGGTATTCCTGGGTAGTAGTACCCCTGTTGCCCATTGTATTTTGGGGTCTCCTTATTGAAGCCGAATAGTAGGAAAAAGGGTACCCTTATTATTGTTACGGGGGCTACTTCGATTCTTTCTAAAAGGGTTCTACAAGGGTTCTATAGTAAGGGTCCCATGGTTCTAGAAGAATGAAGGGGTCACAAGGGTTCTAAATTATTCTTCTGACAGGGCGGATTCTACAAGGATTCTAGAGTAAGGCTCCTATGATACAGGTTCTACAAGGGTTCTATGATAGTTCCAAAGGGGTTCTGTACGAGTTCATGTTTTCAACATCTGCTGCTGTTTTTGTTGTTGCTGTTGCCTTTCGGGGTTGTACGGTCTGTGGAGATGGGGCTCTAGGGTTTGGGATGGGGTCTTTACATGTCTTTGCTTTACAGTGTTGCTTGTTGGGGCTTCCGGTTTAGGTTTTTATCGATGGTTTGAAGCGTTTTACTTGATAGGTTTTGTAATGCTGTCTCTGTTTGGTATCTGGAGTATAAAGCTTGTTTAAGCCTGCACGGTGGATGTTTTGCTAACTGGGGTTGTTAGGGTACTATACACGGCCCTAGAGCGTTGATGTAGGATTGTATAGTATAGGTTTTGGAAAGGGTTATATAGACTAATAGAGGACTCTGGTGGCATTGTATACTCTGTCTTGGAAGGCATTGTATATGGTCTTTTACTACATATCTCGGTTTTGTCTACATAGGGCTTTACATAGAGTGTGAGAACGGTGACCGGAGCTTTTGGAAGCAACAGCCAATCTTTGACATTTAATACCCAGGCATGAATGGTCGCGAACAGTCCATTTGGGGTTCTTTAACCTTGATGTAATTTACTAAGTACTCCAAAACCATATCAAGTCTTTACAATAAGGTGTCTGCGGTTTGCGAGCTGGAGAATCAGCCCCCCAAAGGCCCTACGTCCTACACCCTGACCCTAAACCGTAATGCTGGTCCCGAAATGCTCTTGGCCCTGAGCGTCTGGGTGGTGGGTCTGGGGCGCAGGGCTTGGGTTTGGGGTTTGTGTTTATTGGGCTTTCGGACGAAAAAATCTTAGCCCTCCAAGCGCCGCAGGGCTGGAACATGCACGTTTGCCTGCAGCTTCGGGCTCAATCAATTTGGAGCTTACTGCGCACCCTCTAAAGGCGATTTCCGCCCTGATAAACAGAAAGAAAAACAGACAAGGGGTCTTTGGCGAAAGGGACCATGTCGTGGACGAACGGCCCCTGGTCCGATTGGCCAGACAGCAGTGGCCAGTGGGCATCAAAAGCTGAGAATAAGGAGGAATCGCAGGAGTATGGCTCCATGTTAAAAGGGGGTTCCTACTGGTGGAGGGGTTGGTCCGATTGGCCTGCAAGAAGTGGTGAGTCGTCATCAAAAGATGAAAATAAGGAGGATGCGCAGGAGGACGGCTCCTTGTTAAAAGGGGGGTCCGACTGGTGGAGGGGCTGGTCCGACTGGACAGACAGCAGTGGCCAACATGTAACAAGAGAGGAACGGGAGGAGGATGCGCAGGAGGACGGCTCCTTGTTAAAAGGGCAGTCCGACTGGTGGAGGGGCTCGTCCGACTGGCCAGAAAGCAGTGGCCAACATGTAGCAAGAGAGGAACGGGAGGAGGATGCGCAGGAGGACGGCTCCTTGTTAAAAGGGCGGTCCGACTGGTGGAGGGGCTGGTCCGACTGGCCAGAAAGCAGTGGCCAACATGTAACAAGAGAGGAACGGGAGGAGGACACGCAGGAGGACGGCTCCTTGTTAAAAGGGCGGTCCGACTGGTGGAGGGGCTGGTCCGACTGGCCAGAAAGCAGTG
>CAJNJA010015783.1:0-10973 GCA_905231915.1 Symbiodinium necroappetens | reverse complement strand
AACCCTAAACCCTCCATCCCTAACCCTTAAAACCCGAAACCGTAAACCCTAAACCCTCTATCCCTAAAGCCCTAATAGGCACAACGCTAGCATTTGACCACTAAGGCTCTCTGCCTAGCAGGCACAGCTGCCGCCCAGTCAGGCTCGTCGTTTAGGGTTTAGGGGTTCAGAGAGGCTTGGGTTTAGGGTTTTGGGTTTAGGGGTTTATAGTGTATAGAGGTATGGGTTTAGGGGTTTAGGGTTTACTGTTTAGGGGGTTTATTGCTGCTGCTGCTGCTGGAATGCGACTGCGCGGGCAAAACTTCGGCTCCGAAACCAGGTTGAAGCCGATGGTACCCGGCTATTAAAAAATTCGTCGTTAAGCCGACTCATCTAAGGCACCGCCCTGAGGGCCAGCTTTGGCTCGGCAAAAAGACAAAAAAAGGGTCTTAGTGGTTTAGGGTTGTAGGGTTTTAGAGTTTTCGGGGTCTTAGGAATGTTGGAATTTAGGGTTTAGGGTTTTGGGGTTTAGGGCCCTAGGGGTGTGCGGCTCAAGAACTTGGCGGTGGTCATGATAATGGCGGAGATGATGATGGTGGTGATACAGATGATGACCGCCATGGCGGCGATGTTGTTGCTGATGTCTTGTGTTTTATACTTCCGAACACGATGACTATCGGAACCTTGTGTACTTAGAACCTGCGCCTGCTACTCAAACGAATCATTGCATCGGTTGTTGCGACACCTACCGAGCCGACCGTGTTAGCACCAGTTATGACAGGGTCTGCAGCAGTAACAGGCAGGCTCCATAGCTCTAAAGCCTCTCCCCGACACCCTGCACCTTGAAAGCCTGGCTAAGACCCTAATGCCCTACAAGTAAACTCTACAACCCTACAGCGTCGACGAAGGCAGGCTTCAGTCGGAAATGATGAGGCCCCCATGACGCCGTTGTTGAAACCCTTGTAATACTGTACAAGCTGTGCACATCTTCAAAGGTCTATACAACCCCCCGGGCTTAAGTACTTAAGCTCTCAACCCAAGACCCTGAAGCCCTAGGCCCTAAACCCTCAACTAATCCTAAACTATGGGCCAAACACTAACCAAGCCCCCCCAAGGCTCCATGCACCCCCATATATATAGTACATACTTAGGCCTTAAAGTTAACAACAGTAACGGTTTAGGGTTTAGGGTCCCCCTAAGGCCGATATAGGTACATGGAGCCCGAAAAGGGCCCGACTCCCCAGACACTCCAAAATCCTCAATTAAGGAACACACCTTATACCGTATTAGGGTTCCTATTCTAAACTAAAAAATCGCTAAATCCCTAATCAAGGAACACACCTTAATTCAAATTACGGTTTCTATATTAACTTAAGGTACATCTGTATGTGTATATATTTATTTATTTAGTTATATGTATATTTTTTTATTCCTGAATTAAGGGGGTTTTGGAGTGGACTGGTCCCGAAACCTCAGCCCCCGGGTGGCCCGACTCCGCCCCTGTCGACGATCCCAGCGCCGCAGCAGGCGGCCTTGCAAGGCAGCCGCTTTAGGGCTTAGGGCTTTAGGGTTTATGGGTTTAAGGTTTGAGGCTTAAGGTTTAGGGGTTTAGGGGTTTAAGGGTTTAGGGATTTAGGGTTTGAGGCTTTATTTGAGGAAGGGTTTAGGGTCTAAGGGTTAAAAAGCTTAGGGCCTTCAGGGGAGCCGCATTCTTAGTTTTCACTTCAAGGGTCATGAAACTGGTTCCCTTTAATCTAAGGGTACTGTAGGGTTCCATCATTCGGTTCTCTGTAAGGGCTCTGTAGGGGATCAACAGGGGCTTAAAAGCTTGAAGGATCATGGGACGTATGAACTAGGGTTATCATTAGGGTAACTTTACTATACTTGTGGTTACATGTAGTCTTCATTGGAGTGCACACAACACCTCTTGACCATCCTTACCAAGTCTGTTGATCTTGAGTTTTGGGATTAGGGTACAAGGTCCTGGGAAGCATAGGGTAATATATAAGCCCTATATATATACCCAAACGCCATACCTCCAAACCCAAAGCAACCTTCCACGTGTCCAGGCATTTTGTGAGCATGCGGTAGACCACATTGAGTTTGTTCAGTCGCCTGTCCCTGTAGGTCACAGCCACCATGTGCTTCAGCAGATCCTTGGCAACACCACTCGCATTGTGAAGACTCTTGGCTCAGAGCTCGCTCGAGATCACTTGAATGACTGCATCCAGGAATCTGCATTCTGATTCAAGGCCGAGGACGAGGGCACCCTGGCACCATAGATCAGGAAGCGTTTCCGCCCAGCGATGGAGTTTTTCTACATCCCTAAACCCTAAACCTAAACTCTATGTAGATGTAGCCTATAAACATACTACCCCATAACCTCTAACCCTGAACCCCAAAAGCCAGAACCCAAAAACGCCCTAAAGCCCCTAAACTTCCTTCTTAAACCTTAAACCCCGATTTCTTATACCCCCCCAAAAGAGCTGTTACACCCCTCAACTGCCTTCTCAAACCCCAAGTTTTTAGCCCCCCCCCCCCCCGAGAGCTGTGGGGCGGGCAGGGCCCGACTCGATGTGTAGGAAGACGCCGAGGTTCTCGTCACATCGATCTCATCACGAGACCTCGAGCTTCGGGGCGGTGGTAGGCTAGGGTTCAGGGTTTAGGGTTTAGGGTTTTAGGTTTTAGGGTTTTGGGTTTGGGGCTTAGGATTTAGGGCAGGCTACACTACCAAAAGCTAATTACTCTTTTTCTGTAGGTTCATATAAGATTAGCCCTAACACCGAAATTTATAGGGACCCTACACAAGAAGCAGGTCAATTTGGGTAGTATAAAGTTTCGGGTGTAGGGTTTAGGGCTTGCCTATGTTGCAAAATGCCTACCGTTTTAAGTTTTAAGTAGTTACATAGAGAACCCTAAAAAGAGTAGGTGTTGCCGCCTACACGTAGGACTTAGTGTCTACTAGAGCCTTAAACCCTACACCGTATGACAATTCTTGAACTACGAAAACCTACGTTTTTCACAGGGTGAAGAGAAATTCTGTGCTCGGGCTGATTATACGAACCTTCAAAAAGGTAGGCTTTGGTAGTAAACCCTAAACCCTAATCCCTAAACCCTACATTAAACCCTGAACCCTACATTAACCCTAAACCCTAAACCTTACCTTAGGCCCTAAACCCTACATTACCCCTAAACCCTAAACCCTACATTAACCCTAAGCCCTACATTAACCCTAAACCCTAAACCTACATTAACCCGAAACCGTAAACCCTACATTAACCCTAAACCTTAAACCCTACATTAACCCTAAACCTTGAACACTACATTAACCCTAAACCCTAAACCCTACATTAGGCCCTAAACCCTACATGAACCCTAAACCCTAAACACTACCTTAACCCTAAACCCTACATGAACCCTAATCCCTAAACCCTACATTAACCCTAAACCCTAAACCCTGCACCCTACATTAACTCTAAACCTTAAACCCTACATCAACCCGAAACCCCAAACCCTACATTAATCCTAAACCCTACATGAACCCTAAACCCTACATTAACCCTAAATCCTACATTCACCCTAAGCCCTAAACCCTACGTTAGGCCCTAAACCCTACATTAACCCTGAACCATATACCCTACACCCTACATTAACCCTGAACCTTAAACCCTACATGAACCCTACACCCTACACCCCACAGCAATCCTAAACCCTAAACTCTAAGCCGTGCATTAACCCTGATCCCTAAACCCCGCATCAACCCTAAACCCCCAACCCTACCTAAACCCGAAATCTTACATGAACCCTAAACCCTAAACCCTACATTTACCCTAAACCCTAAACCCTACATAAAACCCTAAATCCTACATGAACCCTAAACCCTAAACCTTGCCTCAGGCCCTAAACCCTACATTACCCCTTAACCCTAAACCCTAAACCCTACATTAACCATAACCCTACATTAACTCTAAGCCCTAAAGCCTCCATTAACCCTAAACCTTAATCCCTGCATTAACCCTAAACCTTAAACCCTACATTAACCCTAGACCCTAAACCTTAAACCCTACACTAACCCTAAACCCTAAACCCTACAAAAGGCCTTAAACCCTACATGAACCCTAAACCCTAAACCCTACCTAAACCCTAAACCCCAAATTAACCCTAAATCCTAGATTAAACCTAAACCCTACATGAACCCTAAGCCCTACATTAAACCCTACACCCTACGTTAGGCCCTAAACCCTACATCAACCCCTAAACCCTACATGTAACCGCAGCGGATGATATGGGTTCTCGGGTTCTTCCAGCCGCCCCGAAGTTTGCAACGGGGTGCCTTTGGGGGATTCCCAGAGACTCCCCAAAACAACCTCTGAATTAAAGCACTAGACTGTAAGTTATGATAGGGTTTAGGGTTTATAGGGTTTAATTATGGTAAGGTTTAAATTTAAAGTGTAGTCCTTAAGGGGTTTGGGGTTGCGGGTTCAGGTGAATGTACCAGGGCTACCACGAAGTCAGGATTCGTTTGGGGGTCATCCTGGGCAAGCCCGAAATTCCACAATCAACGAGTTTGATGCATGGGGTCACCGACTAAAACACAGCCAAGTTGCGCGATTTGACATCACACTGCAAAGCTTAACTTTATTGCGGCAGTACGAAAGTAGATGTCCTAACGCGTACCTCTCAGCCGTCACGGCTCAGGATCATGCCCTGTGAAGACTGGGAGGTCGACACCGGCAACTGTTGCGGATCAGGAAAATGGGTCCCTTAAAGGGATCTATAAGGGTTTAGGGTTTAGGGTTTAGGGGGGTTTAGGGTTTAGGGTTACAAGGTGTGCACGAAATGCACGAAAAACTTGGCAGGCGATACTTGCTTTCGCCCCATCTCCACCGTCCAGTGCCATGCCATGCTATGCGGCGAGACCATGTCTCACGATTCTCACGGCGAAAAAGAATCCTGCCATCAGGGCTCGGGCCAGCGTTGTGGGCAGGGTCGTTGTGGATCATGACCAGCCACTCGCAAGCACACCGGTATCACATGTATCACTCACAAAAGGTGATGCCATTAAACTAGCCACGCTCCAGGAACGACCACGAAATTCCATCTGCATCCCAATGACTCCGTCACGAGTGGGCAGGAGGCAATCCAACGCAATCAATTATATGATGCTGCCGGATTCTGGAAAGAAGTTGGCTTCCACAGTGCCTCTCCATGTGGGCTTTGGGCTCCATACGACCCTCCAAACCAGACCATACGTAACATCCCCAAAGCCCAAACCCAGAACCCGCAATCCCAGAGCTCTTTGGATTTGAAGTCCGACCTACTGTACTTCACCCTGAACACGGTTGCTAGGGCTCAACCTGGCCCAGAAGACAAATATAGATGGATAGATAGATCGATAGATAGATCGACAGATAGATCGATAGATAGATCGATAGATTCTTAGATAGGTCGATAGATAGGTAGATAGATAATAGACAGATAGATAGACAGATGGATGGATAGTATGATATTCCGGTCGAACAGCCTGAGGCTACGGGTGCTAAGAGGCGTGTGATTACCCCGATACCCCGAACCCTAAAACAGCCGCAAAGGAACACACCCTGCAAAACCCTTATGGGCAATTTTGTGGCATCCCCGATCAAAGAGCAAAATCACACACTGTAACAACCTTAGAAGACCCTTGTAACTCCCTCCAAAAAGGCCCCTAAGCACCCCAACCACTGAACCCGAAAGTCCTAAACCCTACACCACAAACCCATAAACCCTAGGCCTTAAAACCCTAACGCCCCAAACCCGAAGCCAAAGACACCAAACCCGAAACCCTGTAACCCTAAACTCGGTTTAGGGTTTAGGGTGTAGGGCCTAAACCCTAAACCCTGAAACCCTAAACCGACTGGGTGTGGAGCTTGGGCGTCACCCCCAGGCTTGACCAGCCCCTAAGGGAGGACCTCCGGGCGGTTAGTGGCTGAGCTGTTCTTGATTTTGTGTCTGTTAAAGGGTTTATGGTTTAGGGTTTAGGGTTGAGGGCTTAAGGTTTAGGGTTTATTGCACCGTTTTCTTACATAGGTGTATGCGGGCACACACACACATAGTTTTTATGGCTTCGGGATGTAGCTTCGGGTTATTTTGGCGTTGCAGAGCCTAGGTGGAGGTTGTGAAGGTGTTAAGGGGTTAGGGTTCAAGGTTGGAAGTGCAAGCTTGTCATAAGGCCGGATACAAGTAGACATGCCCTGCTGCCACACCCCTGGAACTAAGAAAATGCACAACCTTCGACGTTTGGACCAAGGAAGGGCCAGGAATGGCCAACCTGTGCTGGTGGTCCAGTGAAGGTTGGCCAACCTCAGTGTTGTTTAGGGTTCAGGGGTTTAGGGTTTAGGGTTTGTCTCTCAGATGGACCTGCTGATGAGCCTGCCAACGTGGCTCAGTCGCTCAGAAGCTGGTCGCGAGCCGCTGCCCCCAATTCTGAAAGCTGCATCCGCTGTTGTACGCAACTGTGAAAAGGTTCGCTGAGCTTATTCATGTCGTTCTCGAACTGGGCTTGTCATGTCTTAGTCAATGATGAATCGAATTCAGGGCCGCTGCACATTCAAATTCACTCCTTCAGCTTCACTAATTCAGACTAGACACACTCAGGTCTATTTCTGAATAACTATTCTTGCACCACCTTCCATCAAGGATACTCTTTGTAATGCTTATGAAACCATTCGCTTCTCGCGGAAACATGTAGAATGTGCGCTTATGCAACCTATGGCACTGTGGGCCAACCACTATCTTGCCTTTGCGACAAGCACTCAACGTGCATGCTTATACGTCTGAGGTTAATGGCACCGTGGGAATCTTAAAACTCAGCTATTGACATCAAAACGGATGATAGTGAAGCAATATGCATGGATGACCACGTGGCTGTAGCAAGGCTTCTACGTCACCTCGGAAATTCAAAAAGCTTGTTTGGCTTCCCATGTGGTCGGTATCTAACCCTAAACCTTACCCTTAAACCCTAAAACCCTGAAGCTCTGAAGCCGTTAAACCTTAAACCCTTACACCACTTACACCCCGAAGCCCTAAACCCTAGACCTTAAACCCTTGAATCTTAAGCGTTCCTAAACCAAGGAGCAAAAGGGAAACCCTAAAGTTAAACCTCATAAGCCCTAGTCTGGGTAGTGTCTCAACGGTCAACTTTTCGATGCTGGGTTCGTAGGGCTTTAGGTTTCCTAAGGGTCCATGTACCCCAATAGTATATATTTTGGCCCCAAAGTACCTGTATAGGGACTACATTAAGGCCAAAGTATATACTATTTGGGTACATGGACCCTTAGGGGTTGTCACGCTTCGGACTTACAACGTCTGAGCGTTGAGGAGTTTCGGGTTCGTCAAGGTGTCAGGTGTAGGGCTTAGGGTTACCCTTACCCTCAAAGGACTCATATGTTAAGGCTTTTGGGCCCAAAGACCCTGCAATTTAAGGCTTTTGGGCTGTGTTGATGCTAAGGGTTAGGGTTTCAGGCTAAGGGTTGTTCACGGTGTCGGACGTCGCTTTGAAGGCGTTCGAACTTCCGAGTGTTCTGGGAGTGCGTGTTTCGTCTCATCTATAACCCAAATGGTCCTAAGTACCTATATGTTAGAATGCAGGGTTTCTATATTGGGAATTAGTATTATGATTTGGGGAAGTATTCCCCATAACAGTACCTAGGACCCTTTCGGTAATGTCATACCCCTACACCCAACCCCCCCTACGCGCGCAGGCCTCAGTGACGTCTCGGAGCCTTGTGGAGGGGCTTGGGCTTCGAGACGTTGCTAAGGTTTCGAAGAGATCTAAATTTACCTACGCTTGAAGGTGTCGAGGTCCAAACGCAGGCCCCTAAGTAGTTCCTTTTTGGGATTACCTTATAGGGTTCTAAATATAATATAAACCATAAAAAGGAACTACTTAGGGGCCTGCGGGGAAACTTATTGGGGCTCCCCGTTGACCAGACGCACCATCGCATGGAGGTTACGAGGTTACCCGAACCGCAACCCTGATTGCAGGGCGAGTCCGTTTCATGCATGTGCACGGTCTCGCTAAGTTTCTAGTTGCGGTTTAGGGTTTAGGGTTTGCCCCAACCAAAGCTGTTGGGCGTTGCTACCATCAAGGTGCTAAAGTTCTTTTGCCCACCCGCGGCCCTCAACCCTACAACCTGACTTCCAACATAAGACCCAAAGGGTCCAAGTTATAGTATAGTATATACTTTCGGAGCCCAAATACCTACAAAGTAGCTACCATATTAATACTTGGACCCTTTGGGAGACATCCGCGTCAACAAGTTGTTAAACCACACGCTCCACCAAGCAAAGACTGGCAGACTACTGCCGTTGATCCCCTTCACTAAGGAATGAACCCTAAATGCATCAGGGCACCTACAAGAATTCGAAGTCCCTTCATTAAGGGGCTCGGCAATCTGTGGGTCAAAACTTTAGGGTTCAGATGTAACACCTGCAAGGACACACGTGCCCACTACGTGATGGAGGGCTAAGGGTATAGAGTATAGAGTCGAACCCTGGACGGCGTGAAGCAAAGGGGAACGATCGATTTACGGAACCGGATCCATAAGCTCCCATCCCAAGGAACGATCCCCAGTATGCACATTCAACACTCAAGAATTTGGTAACGGTTTAGGGTTTAGGGTTTAGGGTTTAGGGCCCGGCCAAACTCACGGCCTCCTCTTAGAGCGAAGAATCAGACCTACACCTAAACCCTAAAGTTTGGGATGTTCGGGCTCTAGACTACCCCAGGCTCTAGCGCTTTTGGGTGCCGGGGGCAACTTGCGAGACCATAAAAAAAGGAGCCCGAAGGGCTCATCTAAGGGCTCCTATCCCAAAGGGTCCAAAGTACCCATCTATCTATATATATATATATGTATATATATATATGTATATATATATATATAGAGTAGAATGTAGGGTGTCTATATTGGAATGCAAAAAATCACAGGATATCGGGGAAAGCATTCCCTCATAACAGTACTTACGGCCCTTTGGGTATAAGGGTTTACTTTCCGGGTTTAGGGTTGAGCCGTGGAAAGGCTGAAGAGAGTGCAGCATGGGAAGGGAAAACTGAGCTGCGCGCCCGATCGGGAGGCCTCGTCCGACATGTTGGGTATTCTGCCAGGTTTGTCCTCGCCTTATTGGACTCCAAACCCTAAGCCCTACGTAGCCTAGAGAAGGAGACCTTGTCTATGATTGCACCAGTCGTCGCAGTCTCTCAACCAATCTAAGCCGGAAGTGAGCCTGATATATGCTATAACCATCTGCCGATCTATCTATCCATCTATCTGTCCATCTCTCTCTCTATACATATACATATATATATATAATTAATAGATATGATGTACTATATAGTATGTTTCTTTGGCCTTAAAGTAATTGCCAATACAGGAACCCCTGTAGGCCTGAGTATATATATATATATGTATATATATATGATATATATATATATATACACATACTACATAGGCAAATCGGGGCATGGCGATTGTGTTCTAAGCACTCAGAACCTAAGCCCTAAGCCCAAAGCTCTGTCGGCAGCGGTGCTCAGAACCGATGGCTGCAGGAAGGCAAAGACGCCAACGACAACCTCACGTCCAACATCCTGAGACCCTAAAGTTTAGGGTTTAGGGTTTAGGGAACCCCTAAACCCAAAATCCCTGAACCCCTAAACCCTAAACCCTTTATTTGGTAAATGCTCCTCGCACAGGCTTAGAGTTTAAGGCCCCATATAGCGATCCAAGCATGTCCGAGCACGCCTGACTGTAGGACTTTGGGTCCTTTTGCACTACACCAAAGAATATGGTCATCATACTGTTGATGATCTTAATCCTGCAATACCTTAAGGGTCCTAAACTATGGGAACCATGGTATGTTCCATATTATGGGTAATGCAGGATTTATATCATCAACTGTATTTTGACCACCCGGGGCTTGGCTTTACAGGGTTCAGGGGGTGAGGAGCAACCTGTCGCAGGTACACTACCCATAATCAGGTGAGCATCAGGTACCCATACACGGGCACACTACCAATATGGAACTCAGATGTTCTAGGAGTCCTTCCAGCACCCAAACCCCTTTGGCTCGGGTAGCATAAGAAACCTTACATGACGGGACCACGAATCCGGGGAGTAGACGGTTTAGGTGAAGGGTTTGGGATTTAGGGTTCAGGGGCTTAGGGTAGGTACTGAGCAGGGAGGTTGATCCAGGGTTTAGACTTGACGGTCCCGTGTACAGGGAGTTTAGGATTTAGGGTAGGTTTAACACAAGGTGCACGGCCGGAACCTTACATAAAAGGGTCCAAATCGTCCTTGTTGAATTCATTCTTCTCGGTACCCAAAGGGGCACCGAAGTCCTGCAATAAGGAGTACTTGGACCCTGAGGGTACCCTAAAATCATCTGCTCCTTCGTAAGATCCCTTACAACTCTACGGCAAGTCTACGTTACGAGCCCACTACCCTAAGGCTCCATGTACGGCCTTTAAAGTACCTGCATAGGCATCCCTTTACGGGCTAAGTATATACTGCACAGTCACGTGGAGCCTTAAGTAAGGACTTAAGATGATAAGATTCGAGAAAGCCCGATAGTTCTTGGTTTAGGGTTTAGGCTTTATAGGGTTTAGGGTTAGAGGTTAGAGGTTAGAAAGCCCGATAGTTCTTATCAAGGACTCCCGCTCCACGGTTTCTACACTGAAATACACATACACCGTACGGGCTGAACCGGAATCACACGCACAACCCGAAACGCCGAATCCATCTTCACTCTCTACATTTCTAAGTCCCGAACCCACATCCCCAATATAGAAGCCTAAATAACTCCTCATTGCAATTCTGCTGTCAAGGAGCCGTACACCCTAGTTTTATTTAAGGCGCCTATACTAAAAACCCCCATAAGGCCCCTTATGGCAGCCTTATGTAGAACCCTATAAAGGAACCCTTTAAGGGAACCGTAGTCTAGTTATTAAGGCCCCTATATTA
>CAJNJA010015781.1:0-11607 GCA_905231915.1 Symbiodinium necroappetens | reverse complement strand
AGCATTGCTCTTGAAGTTTGATAAGTCCTAACGTAACATGTTGTAGGGTCTGGGGCGACAAGTAGGGTTAAACATACCTTAGAGATCGCCAGCTTGTTTTTACAAGTTGGCATTGTTCTGACAATTTCAGCTTGTGTCCTAGAGTATCAGGGAAGTGCTTAAGAAAAGCTATTAAACAGCTCCAAACCTTAAAAACCCCGAAACCTAACACCTGCAGGCTAGTGGCTAGAGCCCCAGCCCAGACCCCCGGGAGGATCTAAAAAGTAGATCCCCGAATTTTGGGACCCTATAACTACTAAAGGGTACTTTGTAGGAACCCCCTTTAGGGATCTAGTTTCTGGATCCTCCCGGGGTTTGGGAGGACGCAACCGTCCCCGACGCCGCGATGGAGCCGGTCACAGAAGCCGAAGACGCCACGCAGCCGGACGAGGCCGGGGTCCCTCTGCCTGAAAGATAGGGCTTCAAATTTAGGGTTTTGAGCCTTAAAGTTAAGTTTTAGGGTTTATAGGGTTTCGAATTTATAGGATTTATCTAGGGTTTTGGGTTTAAGGCTTTAGGCTTTGAGGCTTCGTGTTTAGGGTTCAACTCAAGGTTTTTGGGTTTCAGGTTCAAGATGGAGGGTTCTGGTTTCGTAGACAGACGTCTCCCTAAGGCCCTAAGGATCGCCAAGGGACCATGTAAACCCTAAGCCCTAAACCCCAAACCCCAAAGCCTAAACCCTAAAGCCTAAACCCTAAAGACCAGGGTCGGAAGAGTCAAGAATTACAAAGTCAGAGAGTTTCGGGTTAAAGCCGACTCACTGAGTCAACGAATGCCCAAGAATAGGGTTTAGGGTTTAGGAATCCCTATAAGCTCTACGGAATATAGCTCCGACGCAATTCTTGAAGCCCAAACCATACGCTGAGCTCCATCTAGAAGGAGCCCCTCCCCAAATACCCTAAACCCCTAAACACTAAACCCTAAGCCCTCACACCCCTAAACCCTAAACCCCTAAACCCTAAGCCCCCTAAGCCCTACAACCCCTAAAGCCCCTAAACCTCAAACCCGAAGCCCGAAACCCCTAAAACCCCTAAAACCCCGAAAACCCGAAGCCCGAAACCACGAAACCCTGGAGGCCTCCGAGGAGCCGCGCAGCTCTGACAGGGACGCTGCGACGGTGGAGAAGGCTCTTTAGGGGTTTTAGGGTTTTTTGAGGTTTTCAGGGGTTTTAGGGGTTTTAGGGGTTTTTAGGGGTTTAGGGTTTCGGGGGTTTGAGGTCCTTTACTTGGAGGTTCAAGGGTAGTTTTGAGGCTCCTTCAAGGGATCTATAAGGGCTCCTTTAAGGGCTCTACAAGGGGTCCTACTACGTCGGGGTATAAGGGGTCATGCGTGGGTAATTATAAGTTTTGTAACTGTAATTAGCTATAACCTCTTTTTGGACTTACAACTCCACTTATAGCTACCCATGAACCTCCAAGTAGTAAGGTTTGCCTTCAGGGTCCTTTACACGGTTTGGAGTTTGCCTTGTGGGTTTTTGAGGGGGGCTTTGAGGAGTTTGGGTTTCGGGTCCTAAAAGGGTTCCTTTCAAGGTTGCCCTTATGTTTTTTTTTGAGGGGGGCTTTCAGGAGCTTGTGTTTAGCGTCGTAAACAGCATGCTTTGAAGGTTTCACTGTGGTGTTTTGAGGGGGGCTTTTAGGAGTTTGGGTTCAGCACTTTAGGAATACCTTCAGCTTCTACCGGATTTCTGAAGGGTTTCAGGGTCCAGGGCAGGTGTACAGGGTTGGGGGATTGAGGCAGGTATCGAAAGAAAGCATCTGAGAGGGCTCAGGGCTTAAGGGGTCTAGGGCTGTTTGGGGGTCTTTGTCCCTACACATGTCTACTTGAACCTACCCCTTCTGTAGGTTTCCCGTAATTGCTACCCCTCAAACCGCAAACCCTAAACTGCAGAAAGCCAGGATTGGAGTAGGTTCAGGTAATGCGCGGGCCTCGGAAGAATTAGCAATAGTAAACCCCTACAGTCCTTACATATCCTGCCTTATACTAAATGATGTATGGACTGTAAGGGTTCCTGTAGTAATGGTTCCCTGAATACTCGACCCTACACCCTAAACCCTAACCCTATATATATATATAGATAGATACAGATATAGATATAGATACAGATATATATATATATATCCTAAACTGTCATGTCAGGCACCTGCGCCGCTTGAGCTTCTAACCTGCAGCTAGCTGGTGACTTTTAACCGTTCGCGGCGTCTCATAGGGGTCTGAAACTAGGTATAATAAGGAATATACCATAATTCCCATAGTTTAGGGTCCCTCAGGTAATGCTAAGGATGTATACCATCAACAGACACCCTAAGCCCCAAACCCTAAACCCTTAAATAGGGGTCTGAAATAGGTAGAATCGTTTAGGGTTAGGGCTTAGGGTGAGCTTGGGGTATGGTAAACCCCAAAAAAGTTGCACAAACCGAACTAAGACAGTTAGTGCTGGGGGATTGCTTATACCATTCCTCTTAGGGATTGAGGCTTAGTTGGGTTGTTTTAACGTTTAGGCTTCTGCGCTGTGTACTGTAGAATAGTAAGGGTTTCGGGGGGTTTAGGGTTTAGGGTTAGGGACAGCAAGGCAAGGGGATAGTGGCAGTAAGGATTCCTAAGCCCTTATGACAACTTCATGGCTTATACAGCCCTTGTAGAACCCCGTGTTGTGAAGGGACTTTGCAGGGATACGGTTGATGATACAATTCCTGCATTACCTTAAGCACCCTAAACTATGGGAATTATGGTCTATTCTGTATTATGGGTAATGCAGGGTTTATACCATCAACCGTATGACTACAAATCATTCATTGCTCCATCTTAGGTCTTAAGACTCGGGTGGCTGAGGGGTTTCAGGTTCAGGGGTAGGGGTTTTAGAATGTCTGGTTTTGGGACTTCGGGTTATGAAGGCAATAGTTTTATTTGTAATTAAGTTTTGAACCCAATAGGCCTTTTAAAACAGTAGAAGGTTTCGGCATGGGATGCTGCGCGAGACTTGCTTCGCCAGCAACAACTTGGGGCGCAAACTTCCAGCAACAATTCTGCTGCTTCTTGGGACTTGTGCTTGTCTTTTGCCAAAAGAACCGGGACAATCATGCCCCCAGCAGCAAGACAAAATTCGCCCAAACTCGAACCGCAAAGACCAAAGCAAGCCCCAAATCACACTGCTTAGGAGCACAGCAAATTTGGTGTGAGCTTCAGAAGAAGAATACTGACGTCGCTGTCTCTGTCTGTGGATGTGTTTTGCGTGTGTGTGTGTGAGAGTGTGTGGGGGGTCAAGTGATACTAGGCAGCACAGGCAGCAGCAACGAAGCTGAGGGTTTTAGACATTCAAGCCGTTCTGCAGTGTTTGCCACGCTCTCCGAGTTCGGGCAAAAGCTCGGTTCCAACAATGTAAAGAGAAGCGCCGAGACGTCTGAATTATCGGGTCTTCGGAGTCGTGTTTCGGGGTCCAGGGTTTATGGCTTTAGGTTTTGGGCTTTTGGGCTTCAGGCGACAGGGCAGTGTGTTATGGATGTGGGGGATTTCCTAAATGTGGGTGTCCGTTTCTTCACCTGCTACCAAGTGTAGCAAGAGTGTGTTCTGTAGTCCCAAACTGAAACACACTTTGGAACAGCCTCCATGTAGGATTCAGAATCGGGCGTGAGCCCACAGTGCCTGCACGGATGTGTGGACCACAGCATGGATGGCGAACTTTTGGGCATGACGGAAGCCGTAATAGTTAACAGGTGCTATGCGTTTTGTATTATAAGTATACTATAATATATCTCAAATCCTCTTCCAATGGTAAGGGCCTTAAAAAAGAAGATTCTCATAAAGGGCCGGGTTCCAGAAGCCGAATCAGAACCCTGCCCTTTTCAGAGCACAGGACCCTGACCCAAGAGACAAGTTATCCGAAAGGAAAGTACTTGGAGGTTTATGGGCAGTTTTTTCCGTGGAGTTATAAGTCCCCCAAATGTAGGTGATAACTATAGCTACCCCACCTATAGCCCTAGTTATCCGCAAGGAAAGTACTGCAGCTCAGGGTCTGCGTCTGGGTACTCTTTCCCAGGTAGTATTAGGGAGACCCCTTAAAGGGGACCCTTCTGAACCCTACTTTATGGCTCTCTTAAAAGGGACCTTATTAAAAGAGGGTCTATATCCCCAAGGGTCCCCCTAATCCTAGCTCCTACTGTTATAGTACTCAAGGCTGAATAAACTCTTCGGGTATCACAGATGTGGGTGACTGCACCGTGCCAGATGTTTGGGAATGATTTATAACGAAACTGATCCCTAAAACCTAAATCCTAAACCTTAAACACTAAAGTCTTAAACCCCTAAACCCTACTATGGAGGTTCATGGGTAGTCATACGTAGGGTTATTAGTAGCATAACGTTATACCCTATGTTAGCGGACTTATAACTCCACTTATAATCAACCATGAACCTCCAAGAGTGTAGACCCTAAACCCTAAACCGTGCCAGCGCGAAGCTCCAATCCTGCATCATGCATGCGAGCGTTGCTAAACCCTAAATGGGGGTTTCGGGTTTAGGGGGGAGCGGTGACAACTGCGAGAGGTTCAAGCCTGAGATTTTTCTAGGACAGCGGTTCGGCTGACATGATTCTGATCACGGCTGTTCAAACCATAGGTCCATGATCCACAGCAAGCAGATCGCGGCCAACAGTGCCAGGCAAGTCTTGAGCGTGGCAAAAAGCGTGTACAGAAAAGAACCGTTAAGCATTCGGTGCAGTATACGTTAGCGGACGTATCCAGAAGCTTCAGCTAGAGAAGTGACCATCATCATTGCTGAAACCACCACCACTACCCCACCAGCAGGAGCAAAAGAGCAGGCGAGGAGAGCAGCCACAGCAAGGGGCGCAAGGATATCCACCAGGGGTATGCAGACGAAAACGAAGTAAGAAGAAGGACGACAAAAAGTGGAAACCGCAGTGACAGAAACCTCAGCAATAAAAGTCGCGACAGCAGTGAGGGCCACATGCATCAAGGGCAACATTCGGAGCTAGAGCAGCAGCAGCCGCCACAGCAGCAGCAGTAACAACAACAACAACAAGAAGAAGAGCAGCAGCGCAATCAGCCACTGACACAATAACGACAACGATGCCCGCTGCCATTGCTACAGTACGACGACATCATTCACGGCAACAACCGTAGCAGCACCAAGAACGACGAGCCATACCGACAGTAAGACCAGCAGGAGCAACAGCAAGACGACACCTTTCCTACAACAACAGGCTTAAGGTACCTTCCATCACAAGCAAGAAAAAGCCATCTGCTTACGCATAGCGAAGCACCGACTTCTTGTTGGCATAAAGCGTGTCGCAAAGCATAGCGACAGCATCTGCGTCTAGCAAGGGGTGTGTGTGTGTGTGTGTCAGTCTGTGTTTTGCGCATGCTGTGAAGGGTGTAGCAGACAGTGATTCATTGCACAAGTGCCAAGGGACCAAGAAAAGAATGCATCGAGACTGACCTTACACGTTGACATGATGTTTCTATGTCTAGACCTGTAGCTAGCTAGACAGTAGGAAGATGGACGTTCTTAGGACTTTTCGGAAGATTTAGGCAAAGTAGAATGGCACCCCAACACCCGAAGCAAAACTTGCAATCCCAGAGTCTGAACCCTAAACCCTACAACAATCTCAAACTCTATTGTATGTAACCGTAGAAAAACCTAACACGCCCCAAACCCAAGCCCTAAACAGCATAAACTCTAAAACCCAAGCTTTAAGCCCATCCAGAACCCTACATGTATCCTTGCAGTACAAGCACCTAATTCGACCCTGCAGCTAAATCCTACACTTTCGCCGCTTTGCAGAATGCCCTGCCATGGCCGAAGTCAGACACCGCTGGAACGCTTCGCAGAATCCCTGCAAACACCGCAGGGCCAGGAGTCCGAGGAGGCTCCAGGGCGTCATGCTAGTTTTAGGGGTTCAAGGATTTAGGGTTTAGGGTTTAGGGGTTAAGTAAGGGTTTAAGGTTTAGGGGTCTATTCATTTTCAGAACCATACATAATCATACTGATGATGATACAAATCCTTAGGATTACCTTAAGGACCTTCAGCTATGGAATTATGGTATATTCCTCATTATGGGTGATGCAGGATTTATATCATCAACCGCAGCAGAAGCCCAAAAGTTGGAAACCCAATCGCCTCTATCCTCTAGAGTAATGTATAGGGAATCCCAGCAGTCATTGCCCTTAATCAGGTTTCCAACTTTTTTGGGGTTTACTATGGAGTACCTGTGATCTGCCTTGCAGTTGCCTTTGGGGGGTTAACCAACTGTACATTTAGGCTCCTATAGTCCTGTGTACGTAGGACCTTTATTTGACGTATGCCTTGGCAAGGAAACCTGGACGTTTGTAAAAAATCACAGTGTTTTCAACATATTGAAATTCTTGAAATCTTGAAAAACCCTTAAACTTTTGAAAAATCTGGTTTTTCAGAGGGCTCCAATCTTTTCAGTGCTTTTCAAATGTTGGCAAACCTCCGGAACTAATTGATTCCGAGAGTTGGGGCCTTTCAAAAAATTGCAAATCCTTAAAATGTTGAAAATCCTGAAAATTTTGAAAATCTGGTTTTTCAGGGTTTCAAAAGCTGAAGCACTTTTCAAGTTTTGAAAAGCCCTTTTGAAAAAACCATCGAAACTAACTATATAATTCCGAGCGTTGGGACCTTTCAAAAATTTGAAAAAAAATTGAAAATCTTGAAGGTTTGAAAAGCCCTCCAAAATTTTGAAAAATCTGGTTCTTCAGGGTTTCAAAATTTAAGCGTTCGTCAAATTTTGAACAAGCCTTAATGCGGTCATGGCGAGACTGGAGAAGGCAAGGGGTAAGAAACCAACTGCCCTGGAAGACAGTCTTTCTTGGTGGCGATCTCTGCAAGAAAAGATCGCAAACCAAGAGAAATGCGCCTGGTCACTTGTACATCGGATGGACAATGCGGTGGCCAGTGCTGCCAGGGCCTCTTAGCTCACGCCCAAGAGGCGTCGACGACAGGAAGGTGGCAGACTAGAAGAGGAACAATCGCAGCAGGCTCCGCGAGAGCCTGTGGGAGAATGTCAGTTTGCAGGAATGCCAAGAAGAGCGAATGATGTCTTCTATGAACACAAGATGCCTGAGCTGCCTGAGCTCAGGACGCGCAAATATCCCAAGCAGCACTATGCTTCACAAAACCTCAGTAACAGCATGCAGGCTGCTATTTTGGACCACACGATCGGTTTGGATATTGAAAGCAGCAGCTTTGCTTTGATGTACCAGCTGCTCAGCAAGCTGCAGCCATTGCATCCTTTGTGGGCGAAGGCAAACGAGGTACTCCCGCATGTACACCACACTGTGATTGAGCAGCATTTGCAGACTGGTACTTGCAAAGGCAAGGTTGTCATGCAGAAGATCTTCAATGGTGGTAACATTCCCGCTGAGCATGCTAAGAACAAGTTTGGTGCAGATTTGCAGAAGACAGCTGTCCTGTGCCGTTGGGCAGCAGTGACGGCCATTCCGGATGCGTATGCCGAACTATTCAAATTCAAGGATCGTGCCGGAGGTATGTCGCAGAAGACACAGTCATCGATGCGTGGTTGGAGAAGATCCTGCCTCTGCCTCCCGAACATGTGTCCCTTCACTTCGATGGCATTCGTGTGGACAGGCAGACTGTTGGTTAGTGGTCTTTGATGTTGTGTACCATGTACACCTGTTTCGCCAGGCCGACTCCAAGATCTTGCTGCACGTCGTCACGAACTGCAATCCACATTGTTTGGCTCTGGAGGTTCTTCCGGACGACGAGCTGTGCCTCACTGATGGAAAAGTTAGGTTTACAGTTTGTCGCACCGTCTTCGATGAGCCTGTGGAAGTGGGAAATGATAGTTTTTCGTGGCAGGGCAGGCTGAAGACGCTCTCACGCATCATGTGACGGAAGACAAGTCTTCTCGAGTCGCAAACTGCAGGAGATGCCGAAGCAGGCGGCTTGGACCTTGTGATCGATGTGGAGGACCAATGTGCTGACTTGCTGATTGAGACCGACGAAGACGCTACTGACGCAGACGAAGCAGCAGAACATATCACCAGAGTGGCTGACGAAATCCTTGCTGCCATGACGGACGAAGACCATGAAGTGAGCGTGCTTACCACAAGAACAAATATCTTGCACCTCGATTGAAAAAGATGCGCGGGGACATGCCGGCCGCTGCCGAGAACTTGCTTTCGGCTGTGGGGGTTCGACGAGCTGGTAGAGATTTGAAATTTGCAGAATCTGGTCCATGTCTCACGTCTGATACTACTGGCGTGTGCTTAGTCCTGCCTTGCAGCCAGGCAGCTGATGATATGATTTTCGCTTTCCCGCCGCTGTCGACAGTCTTGCAGACCTTGGTGTGTACGTGTTGCACGGGCTTTGCAAGGCTCTTCCAGTCAAAAATCCCATGCAATAAGATATCCTGCAACGCTTTGTGTGCTCTGGATTGAATGCCGAAATTATGCTAAGTTTCGGGCTGCCAGTCTGCCATGTTGGAAGCAGGATAATCCTTTTGCGAAGAAATTACAGTGCATGTTTATCGTCCCAGCACCTGTGTGTTTGCACTCTGTCAAGTGGTGCTGCTGTCGTTAATTGCCCATGATATCGGGCCTGCTGTGGTCAGAATGCATGCGCAGCCTGCACAGAAAGAAGACGGCTTACAAAAGAATGTGCCCCCACTAGAGATATTGCCCTGTGGTAGCGGGGCCACACATCCGTTTTGGCACGAACAGTTCGTCAAGCCTTATCAGCTGCTCCCCGCGATTCCTTGCGATGTCGAACCGACTGCAACGGGCGAAAGCTGATTTGGAAGTGGCCGAACTGGAGGCTCCAGGGTCTTGTTTTCGTCCTGTGTTCGTTGATGCTCGCCTGCCTGTGTTTCTGATGCAGCTCACCGCGGCCAAGCGAAAGCGCGACAATATCTTTGAAGAGGCTCCTGCTGTGAAGCGAAAGGAATGACATGCTACCTAAATCGCAGTCCGAACTCCCCAGCGGTAGGTCCAGCGGCTGAGCCGGAAAGCTGCACGGAAAGCTAAGCGCGACGAGGAAGCTCGCACGCCTCCGATCGCTCCACTTGCCTTGCCAGCTCCTCCTGCCCCCCGTGCGTAAGCCCCGCTTTCAGTTCATTGAAATGAAGGCGTTTGTAGGGCTTGCCAACAAAAAAGTCGTAAAGACGAGGGCTACATCACCAAGGTTAGCGCCAAACGCGGGCAAGGAGGACCCTGCCCATGCTAGACTCCTAGACGGTGCCACGGTGTGCCATAAACTTTTTCCTTCGTACTTGGAATCTGTTGTATCCACGGGTGGTCCCCCTTCTGCCAGCCGTATGGCTAAGTCTCCAGCAATGCGCGGGAAAATTGTGCACAGGTTTTCAATTCGGGGTTGCTCTGGGAATATGGCTTATTTTGTTTTATTGGTTGGGAGTCAAGGTTTCACGTTTTTGTGGGGTTTCACGTTTAGGGTTGTTGTAGAAGTGGGGGATGCGAGTTAAAGTTCCAGGGTCTAAAATTTGATCTTCCGGAAAGAGCTGCGGCTTGACTCGCCGAGTGCTGCCCGTTTGCTGAGTCGCTTATTCATTTAGGTAGTACTCTTGCTTTCCATTGAATGAGCACCTGACTTGCTCAGACTTCCGGTTCCTGTTCTCTTTCACTGATTGACGGGTATCTGGCTTTTGCAGTTGTCACGTCAAAATCAATCAATCACTGCGCCTTACTTTGTACATACTTCTCGCATGGACGGCGCACACTATTTGCCCAGTTCATTGTGGCTGTTCGCGGGCTCATGAATGCCAAATACCGTCATGGTAAAGCTGTAGGGACCCTTCTTGGAGGTTCAAGGTGGTCAAGGGATTCAGGAAGTGGTTCGAGAAGCAAGGTAATGCAGGGGCCTTGGTATCGAGAATGGGGTTTTGGGGCACAGTATAGTATAGTGAGTCTGTATGTATATTTTTTAAAGGAACCCTCAAGAATAACATTAGTAATCACTTAACCTCAACCGTAAATCCTGAGGAAAGCTCTGAACCGAAAGCCAGCAGTTGGAAAGTCGCCAGGCGATTCCGATGTTGTTCCCAATGTATACGGTGCCCTTAGAGGACGCTGCTCCGTTCTTTCATGGATTGCAATAAAGGGCCGTGATGATTTGAACCGGATTTTGCGGCACGTTGCGCTTCAATAGCCTCAGCTGGCGACCCTCAAACATCTATACATTGCATACGTGCGTTTATGATTCTGGATTCGCCGAGTCTGGCAGTTTAGAGTGGGTAGTATACAGGGATGTAGTAGATGCAGACTTTGTAATGATCATGCAAGCGCGGCCCAACTTTTTTTGGGGTTTTGTATAGTTGGTGTAGGATCTTCAGAGACGGAGTCGAGATTGTGATTTGGGCTGTCGGTTGCAAGCTTCTCGCTGTAAGGTTTACGGTCTAGGACTGGTGAACTTGCATTTAGCGGCTTAATTTATGGAGCTTTGGATCCTGCCTGATAGCTTACGGGAACTTCGCCGTCGGTGTCGTTGTCATCGCCATCATCACCATCACCAGCATCGTCATCACCATTGCCATCACCGCCATCACCATCGTCATGATCATCACCACCTTCTTGACTTAGGGTTGTCACCGTCGCCGTCAATATCAACTTGGTCTTACGCTTGTATCAGGAACATTCTCCCTTTCTCAACTGGGGCCGTTGCATAACGATGACCAGCAACAGAAAAAGACAACTCATTAGCAGCAGGGGTAGCCTTTGACCTTGATGGGCACGTCTTGCCTGCAGGGTGCATGTTCTTGCAAGTTGTAAGTATATGTTACATGGGCACCGGACACTTACGGATACACAATGCTAAGGCTTATCGTTATTGTTGGACCTCGAGCTCATGTGTGGATGAGAAAGCTTGAAGCCTTAAACCTTAGACTCCCAGATAGACTCCCGTTTCATTACATGCCAGCATTAGTCCTTAGGCATCCTCATTATCATGATATTACATACCCCCGAACCCTGTTCAAAAGATTTTTACCTTTATTTTCAAGCCTTGTACGAACCCTTGCAGAGCCCATGAAGGGCCCGTATCCCCAAATCCTAAACCCTACATCCGAAAGACAAGGTAAACCCTGAACCCTAAACCCTAAACACTACCCCTAAGACTCCAAATAGCCCAAAGTAGGTACTATTTATAGACTTTAGGCCCCAAAGCAGGTGTTGTTTGTACACTTGGAGTCTTAGGGTTTAGGGTTTAGGGTTAAGAGTTTAGGGCTTGGAGTCTTAGGGTACTGACGAAGGAGCTGCTGCGGATGGAGGAGGTGAGGCCTCACGAGCACCTGAAGGCCTGGCGCTGCCTTTTTTCTCAGGGTTTAGTTTAGGTTTGGGGGTTTAGTGTAGGGTATCGGGTTTGGGGTTGACGGTCTAGGGTTTAGGGTTTCGGGTTGACGGTTTAGGGTTTAGCTTAGGATTGAGAGTTGAGTTTAGGTTTAGGGATGTTTAGGTTTCACGGTTAGGCAAATAGTATAATACAGTTAATGCCGCTTTAAAGAATCTTAAGGAGGCTCCTATATAGGCACTGTAAAGGCCGAAGTATATACTACATGGGCA
>CAJNJA010015780.1:0-11608 GCA_905231915.1 Symbiodinium necroappetens | reverse complement strand
GAACACACAGAGCGCAAAAAGGGAACACAGCTCTTGAGGGGAAGGGCCGGGCAAGTGCTGCAGGCAAATGCAGACAGTGCGACACCCGGAGGTGGTGAGCCGATGTCCGTGTCGGAGACGTTTGGTTCAAGTTGTGTAGCACAGGAAGCTCTGGGATCGACTTGCGCCATGGCAGCAAGTTGGCAACTGCAGGTGTAAAAATATTCGGCCGTGTCCGGGATGCTGAGCTCCAAGCTCCGCGAGATCCTTGGGGGTACGGCGAGAAGATCACGAGGCCTCGACAAAGCGGGCAGTGTCTGTAGCTCCTCCATTTTTGAAAAAGATGCTCGCATGTTGCGACGTGTCACCCTATGCGCGGCTCGGACCGCGACGTGACCTTCCTGCAGGGCTGAAGGCCGCTAAATGCTCTGCATCTTACGATCTACAAGTGCTTGCTTCAGCACACGTCAGCTTTCGTTTCTAGCCCAGCGCCAGCCGGGACGTCTCCCTTGCCTTCCGGCTCAAGTTGTGGCAGCTTGCCGTCGGTGACTATTTTAATCTGGCTTGCGCCGGACACCTTGCCTTGGGCTAAGTGAGAGCAGCGGACGGGCTGCAAGTGCCTGTGGAGTCGTTTTGCGTGGGTTGGAGCAAATAACTCGGAGTCAGTGCGCACAGAGTTAGACCGAGGGACTTACTTCACTTTCCTCCCGCGAGGCACGGTGTTGCTGAAGTGCGGGTGTCGAGAATGAGAATGCTAGAGGGTCTTTGGAGGGCGCGTCGGAAGCTTGTCAAGGACATCTGCATTAGAAGACACGAGCTTTCGACGCACTGTGTTGCCAGAAGCCAGTTAGCTCAACCCAAGGCGCCGGGATCCTTTTCCTGTTGAGTTTAAAGACGAGTCTCAAAGCGTGCTGTCGTTGCATGTCGAGGGGGGCAGCAAGAGCTCTGATGTCTCTCCCTGGCATGCAGAAGGCCAGGGTTGCGGTCCTTGCAGTCTGGGATTCCTGAGAGCCAAGCCCAAGCTGTTGAACAACTCGTAGGTGGAAGCTAAGTCCGTATCTCTTCTGGCAGTATCGGGTCATTTGGCGACGGTCCCCTTTGAACATGCTTCAAAGGGGACAATGGACGGTTCTCTAGAAGGCTCCAGATCTGCACCTTCCCGTCGCGTCGCAATTTCAATCACCAATCATTGCCCCGGGCCATAAGCAGCCCCAAAAGGTTTCAGCAAGGCCCGAAGCAACTGACGTAAGTACCGCCCAACTCGTGCTTTCGCCATCGCCCACGTGTGACACAAGCTAGAGGGTTCTGTCAGAATTACGCCAGCAGTCTCCGCATCAACTATTCGGCACAACCATGTCAGCGGAGCAGTGAAACCAGGACCAGATGGCTGCGTACGTGCAGGCGCCGCGTCAGCTGTTTTCTACTGGCACATCAGGTAAGTGGCAGAATAATGCCTACTGAGTTTTGCCGTGCTGCGGGCATGGTTGCATACGCATGTACTGCTACAACCATGTACTCAATACCCCATCTCAATCTGTGTTCCAGGAATTGCTGTCTTTGGACAGAGCACGGTCGGAGTCCAAGGATGTAGTGGATGTAGCCCTGCAGACTCCCTTTCTTCGGCGACACCGCCTGGCTCAGAAAGCAGTTTGGACTTGAGTGCTAGGAGGGGCCACCACTGTTGTCGCTCCTGGGCTGGGCGAGCTGCTTGCTGCTTGCAGAGGCAGCGGATGATGCTGGACAACCTGTCCCAATACCAATCCGTTCGGGGCTTGTGCAGTGATAGTGAAACCTTTCTGCTGGCGTCTCCCTGCGACAGCTGCGACAGCAGAACGCCGCAGCCCGCACTGAGGATGCTCAGATGCAAATGCCGGAGCCCTCAGCGCAGCTTCGCAGTCGCTTCGCAGTGGTTCCATTCAGCCTTCAGCCCCGAGGCGGCCTGCACAGGCCAGGAAGGGACGTCTGAAGCACTGGATGCCCCTTTTTTGCCATGCTCTTGAGCCGCTCAGCCGCGGTGTTTGGCTGGGCCAGGAGGTGCTTGGCTTGACTCAGGGTGTCTCCAAGGCCAAAGAGAGAGGGGCCGGACTTTGCGCTCTGCAGCCGCGTTCTGGCCCATTCACCAGGCTGGGGCCAACTACATGGAGGCTCGACTCTAAACTGGGCCTGCACTGCCCAGACGGTGTCAGACTCCATGTGTCAGACTGTCATCCGCTGCGCGATGTGCCCCCCCAGAACTGACCCAACGATGTCAGAGCTCGGACAACAACTCTTGACGAGTCGTCGCCGGCCTTCCATTCTTGCAGTTCATTCGTGGTTCAGACAAGATTTGTCGAACCGTTTGGGTCCATGGTCCGTGATGCTTTCCCGCTTATCATGGCCGCTGCGCTCTAATCCGAGCTGATGCAAGAGAGACGTGACGTAGCATGCAAACCTTCGTCGGCATCCAGTACATGCTTCTCAGCCCGAGTTTTTTTCCTATGTCCCGCATTAGGAGCTTGTCGCCGCTCGACCACTGCCACTTTTACCAAACTGCAGCAAAGTGAAATATTGATGAGCTTAAACGCGCAAGCTTCTCCCAACCCATCGAGAAAAACGAGAGCCACTGCCATAGCCCATAGCCCCAGAAGTAGAGCCGCTGAGTTCAGCCGCAGGCGCTCTCTGCCGTGCTTGAGACCGAGATGAATCTGAAAGGGTTCGAGACGTGAGTCGTGTCGTCCGTGTCGTCGCGCCGCGTCGGCTCGTGTGGCCGACGTGGCGGTGAGAGACGCTTCCCGAGGTCGGCCGAACAACGCGTTGGGGACCTGGACCTGACCGTGACATGAAGAGACTGACTTCAGAAGGGAGTGTGTCATATGTGTGATGGAGACCGAGAGTCTCGGCGTCTCTGAAGGACCTTGGAGGTGTTTTAATCGATTGCAGTCGGTTAGTGCAGCGTCTTTGCCTTCTCGCGACAGGCCAAAGCTCAGAGCCAAAGCCCTGTGAAGGCTGGGGGAGTTTTTGTTGCTGGGCTTTTGCTGGGTCCCCCTGCCGGCAGGTGCAACTCCCGTCGGGCATCGGCAGCCATGGCTGGCAACCCGCAACTCGGCCGAGTCGGAGGAGAGGATTCTCTCCCAGCTCCGAATCGCCTCCCTGCGCCTCAGGAATCGCAGGCTCAGGATGAAACTCTCCGACTGCAGCAGGCCACGCAGATGCTGCAGGCTGGACGCATGTTGTCTTGACCCAGGCCGGAACGATAGCGCAACAGCTGCCGCAGTCCGAAAACCAAGCATGCATGCAAGCGATTGGTGCATGTCGGTCGAGGCTTCCTGACAGACATGTGTCTTTCTGCATTGTTGTACGCTGGATCTCACTACCGTGCCACTCCTGAAGTTAGCTCTGAAGTGCCCCGAAGAATTGAGAGCTCTTCGCTGCTTACCCGACAATCGGGCAAGGGTGAACATCATCGCAGGGCTGCAGAGCTTTCCTGAACGGAGGAGTGGCAGAACTAGAACTACACTTATCATTTCAACAAAACAACTTGCAAAGCTGCAGGCTGCATTGGCAAACTGGGAGGCCTGTTCGTCATTTGCTGCTACGATGCCCGGGGAAGTCTGCGGATTGCTTGGCATGATGGGCACGGCAACAGAGCCCCAACACCTAAGAGTCACAGCTGATGACGTTACGATGCGTACCAGGACCTCATACCCGACGTCCTGTCAACCAAAACCCCGGACCTCCGGATACTTGGGACAAATCGCTAAAGGCATGCATGCAAAATCCGGCCGTCCGGCTCTCGGAAGAAGGGGCCAGTTCTGAACCAAAGCTTGAGAAGGGGTATTGCATCGAGGAATGTCCTCATACTAGCAAGGCTTTCTGTGGTTGCTTTGGAATTCAGTCTCATCAGTCTGTACTGTCCAGGCGGAGCCTCTCAATCTAATGCAGTCTAGTCAAGTCCACCTTGAGAGTTGCTCGTGTCAGGCAAGCCTTGTTCAAAATGGAGCATCAAGCCGCAAGACGTTGCATTGCAGCGTCCCTTGCAGAAAGGTCACAGGCTTGCAGCCCGAAAGCCTGTACAGCCCCGTTTGACTCTTGTTTCATGACTTCCAGCGTGTGCCGGCCTTGTCGCGTCCTTGTCTCTTCTTCTCATGATGTCTCATGCAGCCACAGCCGAATCCTGTAACACACCTCCAGCGCGTGATGGTGCGGCAACGGCAACCAGCTGCTACGGGCACGAAGCAACATCAGAGGCATTCACGCACCTTGGGCATTCCTAGCGTGCCTCAAGATCGGGTTCTGCCTGTTTCTGCCCTGAAAATCGGCGGAGCTTGCACTCTTGACGCCATGGCCGGTGCCACCTCGACCGACTGAGCTTGAAAGGCCGTCAGTTTCTCGAGGACTCGACGACGGCTGCTACTGCCAGCGATAAAAAAATCGAATGAGTTCTTGGCCCACTTGAACTGTGAAGATCTCCTAAGACTCTTGCCGTGAGCTGTCTCGTCCCGTCGGTTTCAGGATGATGTGGCCCCAGTCGGGCTGGATGCTGGCTTGTCTTCGGCGCTGATCCCGGTCTTGCAAAGCTCATTCGAACGTCACTGCTTCAACGATTAGAGGGGTTCCGTGAACTGTTTCTGCAGGATGTTTGGGTTTGGTGTTGTGGGGTGGGGGTCATCATCATCATCACCATCATCATGATCATGTTCATGCTTCGCCGTCATCAGCATCATCATGCATCACGGTCATTATCATCAAGCAGGCAAAAACGATGCTCCAGACAGAAAGAGCGCACGCCCTTGAACGAATGAGCAAACGACAGAATGTTGCAATCAAGAAAAATATTACACACATAAGGACAGAAGAACAATTGTGCATCGCCTGTTCCGATAGCCTAAGCTGTGGCTACTCAGACAGGCTGACGTGTGGGCAAACCATGTATCAACTTGTTTCGGGCCTTGGTCAGTTCCTGAAATAATCAGAACTAAATACAGGCGTACATGCAGACATAAAGAACAAAGCAAAGGATGCGCGACACTGAAAGAAACGTCGAAGCAACAAAGACGGAAACAACGACAACAAGGGAGAAGAAGGACAGGAAGAAGCACATGACAAAACAAAGTCGAACAGATCGACTGAACACTGTCAGTTCAGAAATAAGGATAAAACAAGAGAGGGAGCTGAACAAAGAGCTCAAATGCAAACACAAAAAATAATGTTTTGGCTTCTTTGTACAACATAGTCCAAAAATGGACACCGCACCCAAACGGCCTACCTTTCTAGAAGAACTAGTTGCTCATGCAGACCATGCTGACAAGCGTTTGCGGTCTAACTTGCGGTCTTTGCAGAACGTAACCCACTGCGGCAATGATGAGCGTTTCCCGATCCAGAGGCTATCCGTTGTCGCCGCCCAGGCAGAGATGCTTCTGTTGGGTGATGCTGTGCGCTGTGTGCTATGCTTGCTATGTAACCAGGTGACGGTGACCTTCCGGCCGCATTGGGTGCACGTTCTGCCTGGAAGCCGGGAGCTGAGCTTGAGCTCTGGCGATGGCTTTGGTGTTGATTTTATGCTATGACGCAGACAGAGAAGAACATGGCATATAGAACCAGGCGATGCTGACAAAAATGCTAAACACGCCTCTGGCGCGGCTACTGCTACCTGCTACCCCCCACCCCCCCTCACCCTACCAACCAGCTGTCGCTTAAATCGTTGGGCGAGCAGGGAATAGTACGGAGGAAGGGGCACCCATTTGGCGTGAACGCAAGGGTGGCGAAGCAGTTTGCTGCATGCAGGAAAACGGTCCCTCTAAGCCGCAGAAAGTGTAGAACACGCGAGGAACAGTCATCATCATCAACAACGGCATCGCGCGGGCGCAGAAGGGCCGACTCGCGTACCATCAGCGCAAGCCAGAATGGCGGGGAAATAACGAGGCTGCCATGCATATCATGATCCCCCTCCCAACCCCCACCCCCTCCTCTCCCCGACCCCCCATCCCCCACACCATGCCCCAGCAAGAACAGTGTTAAGGAGAGGTGGTTGGTAGGGGGGAGGGGTTCGCCTCCTACTACTGCTGCTGCTACTGCCGCTGCTGCTGCCGCTGCTGCTACTGCTGCTGCTTCTGCTGCTACTGATCATGATCAGTTCGATGGTCGTCATCATCATCAGGATCATCATCCGCCCTCCTGAACACAATCGTCATCGCCACCGTGGTCATCTTGTGTTCCATCGACATAAAGGTGCCACACTGGGCCCTTCATCCTCAGCATGAATCATCATTATCACCATGGTCCTGATCCTCATGTCGTCCTCACCAACTTCGTCCCCTTGGTGATCGTGATGATCATGACCTTCGAAAGATAGGGATAGCACAATCAAACATCACAGGAGACACTGGTACAGGAGTCGTTTTTTCATGACCAAACAATCCGACGCCATCGTCTGAACAGTGAGGCCTACTCTCAGCACGTTGGCTAATTGTGAGTTCAACCGCTTGTTTTTTTGTTTTGTCGTTGGTGAGACCGCCTTCGAGTCGATAATTCTGACAGTAACTGGCGCTCTTGCTGAAATTCGAGAACTGTTGACACTTGCAGTACCTGGGCTCTGGCGACATGTTGGCAAGTGTATACTGGTGTTAGAATTGGTCAAAGAAATTGCTCGGAGACGGGCTGATAACCTCTCTGAATCTTTGCAGAAATCCAAGACTTTCCAGGAGCCACAGAACAAGCCGTGGTCTTGGATGTCCTGGCGCCGGAGGCTGGAGAATGCTAATGTGAGCCGTTGAACAGCACCCTCGCACATTGAATCCTTATCCGGGGATTGTGATTGCATACTCAGATGCTGGCGACTGCCATGCAAGAGAGGCAAGAAAGCAGTCAGTTTGTCTTGTTAGAAAGCATAAAACGCGGCAGCCAGGAACTGCACAGCCGGAATGCCTTTCCGGTTGGTCATCTGAAAACAGAGATGGTGCTTGCCATGGGCGGGCTGTCTCCGTGCAGCGTGGACAGCAGCGGGATTCTGTCAGGAAAAAACAGTTGAGCAATGTGAGAGCGTTGAAGCAGCAATGGAAACGGCTGGCCCGCTTGCCCAAACGGTTCAGGCGCCAATTTTCAAGGCCCGGACCCTTGAGCCCGAAAAAAGCCTCAGCGTCGGCTCGGACTCGAAAAAAGGTTCCTCAACCGCGTCCCAGGATGGGATTAGTTTTGGGCGCTACCCGATCTGGGCTTATCGAGGAGGCCACGTGTCAGTTCTTCCTTTGCTCTGGGAAGCCGGCGCCGACAAGAACTCGACCAGTAATGATATATCGTGGCGCTGACAATGGCTTCTCGAAAGACCAGGTTCAGTTGTCACGTTGCGGGACACCGGGACAACTGCATTGAAAGAAAGCTTCTTCAGGAGGCCACGTTGAAGGCCACGGCAGTCGCTTCTCATGGCCCGTGCCGACAAGACTTTAAGAGGCCCTTCGACGACGGAAACACTGCTCCAATAACAGCTTCTTGTCGAGAGTTGACGACAAATTCGTCTGCTGGAGGCGGGTGTAGATGCTAGGCTGCTAGAAAGGAATCCACAAAGTTCTGGGGCCGTGGAGTTGCAAGCGAAGCAAGCGAAGACTGCCTTGAAACATGGCATCTGGAGTTGCAAAGGATATGCAAGGAGATGGCCCGCAAAGATAAAACAAGTCTTGATGTCCTTGCCCCTTGACGGCTTTGGCCAGGTCACGGGTCGGCCACCGGCACAGGCCACATGTCAGAGTTCAGGGCTGTTTGGCGACTTGGGGTCGCTCTGCTGAGGTCCTGCCCTGATCGCTCGAAAGCACGCCTCTGATGCAGGAACTGGCCCTTCTCCTGGACGTGTCGCTGTCCATGGCAGAAGGGGGAAAGCTCGACCTGGCAAAGGCTGGTTGCTAGCTAGTGGAAAGCATCTGGTACAATGGCTTGCATGAGTCATCAAAGCCACAAATAGTAGTAAAGATCAAGACGAAGGCGACGAAGGGCATATCCTCCAAGCGTGCAGTTGGGTCAGCCGATGTATTGCCATTGCTTCCTTGGACGAGGCAGTGGCAGAGAGAATCATCCGCTCTCTAAGACCGGAAGACAGGACTTGCAGTACAGCCCGGAAAGGTTGGAATTGCAGCAGGGGAGTCCAGTTCGAAATTTCTGAGGTGCGTTTAACCTACTTTGAGATAGGAGAAGGGAGAGGTGCCGAGGAGAGAAGCTCTGCCCTGATGTTTTGTTGCGCCTTCCGAGACTTTTTGTTTTTTGGCGGACCCCTGGCAGAAAGGGTCCATCCATGTTGCGGCTTTCTGGGTGCCCCTGGAGCTCGCAGGATCCATCTGATCTCCTGTCAGAGCTTCGCGAGACTCGAGTTCCAACACGGCAGCCTCGAGATGAAGGCGGGAATGGGAGGAAGTCGATGGCTGAAGGAGGGTTTAGGGATTTAGGGTTTAGGGTTTTTAGGGTAGCAGAAGTGACTAGCGTGGCATTAGGGGCGGTATATCATAACTTTCGCAGCAGCTCCTAACCGGTACGAAGAGAGACGGCTACCGATCTTACGGGCCGTGCCGCTACGCTGCCTGACAGGAGCAGCTGCTTCAAAAACTGCGGCAGCTGTCTGCAAAGTCAGCCACGGCAACAAGCCACGGCCTTATATTCGCGCACTCGACGTATACGCCCTTTTGTTGGGAAGCACGGAAGTCTTGTGACGATGCTCCCCAAGCTTCAGACAAGTACACTCGGGCTCGGACTTACGTTCTGGTCGGGGGCCTGGGCTGAGGACAAATCGACGGCAGCCTTGTCGACCAGGAAACCTGAAGCTCCTTGAAACTTAAGCAGTTCAGCAGAGCATGATCTATACCGAAGAACCGATGTCGTGGGAATTCGGGCATCGGTGGGGTTGGCCACAAACATCAGCTGAGAGAGAGAGAGAGAGAGAGAGAGGTAGGGCGGGCCTATGGCCTGAGGGTCGGGCCAACCGACCCCTATGCCCTGCAGCAAGCAAGAGAGAGAGAGAGAGAGAGAGAGAGAGAGAGAGTGTGCCTGGGTGTGTCTTTGCCTCTGTCTCTGTGTGTGTGTGTGCGCGCAAGCTTGGGCAACAGATTGGGAGGACATTAGCAACATCAGTGATGGACTGCGATTCGCAGAGCCGGGCCCTTAGCATCCGGCAGCCGAGCTTCCTCGTGCAGAAGTCTTGTGCAGCACCGTGGAGCACGGTCTGCCGGGCCCGTGCTTTCTGTATCCTTCCCTGCCAGTCCGAGGCATATCCTTGTGGGCGCGCTGGCCACGCCGCGCACCAACACGACCAGGCCGCTCCCAGTCTGCCTTAAATGTGTGCGCCAACACGGACAAACAAACACTCCTTTTGCAGGAAGGCGATGGTGTTCTCGGATGGCCTCTTCACGGGGCCATCTTCAAGAAGATTCTTGGGCTGAGCGGTTGTTTGGGTTTGATGAGACCTACCGTGGAAGAGGAAGTGTACCATGTGGCATCGACCTGTGCATCTCAGATGATGCGTTCCTGGATGCCATCGCGGCGGCAAAGGTCGCTGGAGCAGCTTGACTGTTTTCAGCACTAGATGCCGCCAGGATCCGCCAGGCACCTTTGCACCACTTTCTCCCAATTGACCTGCGAGTTCTCCACGTCCATCGTCGGCCTCGGCGCGGGCCGAGCGATGAACCGCTGGCTTCTCGAAGAGGCTGCGGAGGCCGCTCGGCCGCTCGCAACCTGCGCCTTGCACGGGCAAAAAGAGCATCGTCGCATCGACACAGGCGGGCCACGGGGAGTTCCTGGCCTTGTCCAGCCCTTCTTCCATTGACAAGGCAGGGCCCAGCACGATCAGCACGTCGAAGGTTGTAGAAACGGTGACCTGATTTATGCAGTACTGCGGTTCTGCGTGGGGACCTCAGGCCGTCGCCATGGCAGGGCCTGGGCACTACCCGCCGCGCGCTCGGGAAACGAAGAATGTTGCTTGGGACGTGCGTGAGACTGCGAGAGCTCATGGTCATGGCTCCGATGGCTCCTGTCCGCCTGACTAGGACCTTCGCCTTCGATGTAGAACTCCGCCTCGCAATCTCCCACGGAGCGCGGCTGCTCCGCAGCTATGGCCACAGGCGCGCATGTCGGCTCCACAATTTTCATCAAAATCAAACACAATTCGGTCCAAAAAAACATTCCGCAGACGGCCCACTCACGTTTGCTGTAATGATTAACGATCATGTCTGGTTTCGCATGTCTGGATGCTGCAAGACAGCCAAAAACACGTTGCAAGGATACCGCGCTATCCTTTGTACCATCATATATCTATCAGTGTGAAGATGTCACCCCTGTCGGAGTTTGAGGCGCCTTCCAGGCTTCGGAATCACTGTCGAAACCCTACATCTGCACCCTGCGCCCAAGAAGCCCCAGTTCCTACATGGCATCTATAAACCGAACAGGGCACAAGAGTCACCTGAGCTCTGGGACTTTGTTCCCGCTTGAGGCGCCGCGGCGGGCTCCGCAGCTCGCCGAAATCGGAACAAGGGACTGTTACATCGGCCTGCAGACTTTTGGGGAACCCCAAAACCACTCTATGTATTGTGCATGGGTTTTCGTTGATGGGGGAAAGGGACTGGACATGCTCTGAGGCATTTTTAAGGGTTTCGGGGGCGCAGTAAAGCAGACCCCGAGATCCACTGCAAGAAGGGCTCTGGACCTCTCCAGGCCCGAGCGCGACGGACGTGGAGCAGGTTCCTTCTTCTCGTCGTTTCCAGAGTGATGCACAAAGAGTCAGGGGAATATTAGAGATCTCAATTGTGGTTGGTTTGCGGCTACCTGCGATCCTTCCGTTCTGGACGGATAATTCCCACCCTTCCGGCTGTAAAGACATCCGGGATGCACGCACTTTCGCATTCCGATTGTATCATAAAAATTTTAGCTTCCCCCGGGTGAAGCGCTCTGAAAGACTCGTAGACCCACGTGATTCGGGAAGTTGGAGGCGTTGGTTCAGGGCCTTAGACTTCTCGGATTGTGAAGAAGCAGAGTCCATGGGGTTGAGTTTCAGAGTCTATAGATTCTTGGGAACACTTCTGGGGTTGTGCAGTCCGTCTTGTTTACGTGGTGAGTGCGCGGCGCTGTATGAATGAATCGAGTCCAGCCGAAGCACTTCAGACCCGACTCCAAACGAAGCTGGCCGTTTTCGAGTTCCGCTGCAACACTCAGTAAGTTCATGCAAGAATCTGCACCTTGAACATGGCTCAATTGTCTCCCAGAAGCCTTGCACTGTTTAGAACCTTAAGAGCCTCGAAGAAAAAGCCACTTTTTTCGCGCAGGACGAGTTGCTTCCTCTGGGCGTTCTAAGGCGAGCCGTGGTTTTGGACCATAGGGTAGGGATCGGATATTGTGGGGATTGAGTTCGGCTGTGCATGGGGACTTGGCACGTGATCCTGGCCAAGGAGGTTGATCAAGTAGATCGGAAGACGCAGAAATGAGTGCCTGCTGGAGACCCATGCAGGAGCGGCTTGCTGTCTCGACAGGTCCTTGCAGAAGCCTCAGCTCTGTTGCCAGTGTTACGCGGATGTTCTGCGTCCAGAAGCCCCAGCTGCCATAGTGACCCGTTGGCTCGGCTGAGAAGTTGGTGTGAATCCGAAAAACAACCAGAAGCCGCCGGAAGACAGAGAGACCTCGAGCC
>CAJNJA010015778.1:0-11608 GCA_905231915.1 Symbiodinium necroappetens | reverse complement strand
TGCGTGCGTGCGTGCGTGTGTGGGCTTTTCCTGCGTTGCATGGTGTCGGATCTACCAAAATGTTGTCCCCAGAAAATAAGCGATGCTAGGAGGGTTTAGGCGTGTGACGAAACACAATGTAACGAATGCGGTGGAGCAGGAGACAGTCATGGCCAGTGAGGACGGCATGGGCATCAAAGTGAACGATGCTTGCTACAACTGCTGTGCCACCTAGACAGACGTCTACCTTGGAAAGACGTGGGCGTGTTGCTGCAACTGGCCGGTCGCGTTGTCCATGAGAGATCTCAACTGGCTTGGATCACCGCTGCCTCTGCATACGGGGGACCCCGTGCAAGGCGAGAGGGCCTCCACGGCCCGAGCCTCAGGAAACCCCAAACTCTGAGCCTTAAAGCCTGGTCAGAATTTTGAATTCAAATTGGGTCAACTTGAAAAACTGAGATTACCCGCAAGGCATTCGTTTAGGGCTTCAGTGACTTTAATCGCAGATTACCATCCATATATAATCTATAACCCAGTCGCCCTAGACCCTAATAAACCCTAAACCCTAGTAGGATACTAACCATATAATCTGTATCCCAGTAACCCCCATTCTTTAGGCAACTGGAGCCCCTATTGACTATTGGGTCTACTACAGAAGCACTAAACCCTCAACCCTAAACTCCAAACCCTAAACCCTCAACCCTAAACCCCTAAACCCTAAAGCCAGAAAACCCTAAACCCTAAAGCCCTAAACCCTAAATCCTCACGAACCCATGGGTGTTTGAAAGGCCCCACAGGCTTGTCGCCAGGGCGTGTCCGGCCTGGGCCTCCAGGGCTTTAGGGTTTGATGGGGCCTTACCTGGACCCTCAAGAACCTACCTTTTTAGGCTAAGCCCTAAACTCTCAAGCCTAAACCCTGATCTCATAACCCAGAGGGTCCGAGTACCCAAATGGTAAGGTTTTAGGTGCTCCTTATGATGATGTCTTTATTCTTGTCCCTACTTTGGTAGGTGAATTTGGGGTTAAGGTAGGGTTTAAGCTGAAACAGGCCGGAGCAAGCTGCAACAGGAAGTCCTAGCAAAAAAGCCCCGAGCCTTAAACCCGACACCCGAAGCCCTTATTCGGGTTTAGACTTTAGGGCTTCAGGGCTTTAGGGGTTCAGGGTTTAGGGTCTAGGGTCTTACCCTGAACCTTAGACGCAAAGCCTTAAACCCAAGCCTAAACCCTGAACCCTTACCCCCGAGCCTTAAGCCTTAAACCACAAGCCCTGAACCTTTAACCCGAGCCTAAAACCTTAAACCCAAGCCCAGACCCTAAACCCTAAACCAAATAACCCCGAACCTTAAGCCCTAATACACAGGCCCTGAACCCTTAACCCCGAGCCTGAAACCTTAAACCCAAGCCTAAACCATAAACCCTAAACCCCGAACCTTAAGCCCTAAACCCAAAACCCCTAACCCCGAGCCTTAAGCCTTAGACCCAAGCTGGCGCCGAAGGAGCTCCAAACCAAAGCCAAGGAGAAGGCGAATCGAGCCAAAGAGGCCCACCTGGCAGGGGCCGTTGTTTTCAGGGGGGCTTCAAAGTTTAGGGTTTGGGGGGTTTAGGGTTTAAGGGTTTGGGGGTTTAGGGGTTTAGGGGATTAAGGGATTTAGGGTTTAGGGTTTGGGGCTTAGGGGTTCGGGGCTAGGGGTTTAGGGGTTTGGGGTTTAGGGTTTGGGGAGGTTGTTTAGGTTCCGGGTTTCTAGGTTCTCGGAGAGATATTCTGTGTGCTTTCATGTTTACGGCTTTGGCAGTTTGGGTCTCGGGGTTTGCTAGCTGCTAGTACTTAGAACAGAGTACCAAAATACTCGGAATGGCAGTGAAGCACTACGAGGACGAACAAGAACAGCATAAAGCACCGATGGCACTGTCAATAGCAAGCGTGCTAGCAAGAGGAGTTGCAGACTTAGACACGATGGCAAAACTGACATAGCTAAGAAGTCACTGCTGATGTGTGCTATGTACCCTTTACGAGACCAGGCTGCCACTCTGCCAGCTAGTAATGACATCGCTTTTGCCCTGGCAGTGATAGGCCCTCGCTTCTTTGTGTAGTCCGTTTGTTTCGGTTCAGGGCCAGACTTGTGGTCCCTTCCCTAAGGGTCCATGTGCCCAAATAGTATATACAATGGCCTTAACGTAGTCCCTATATAGGTACTTTGGGGCCAAAGTATATGCTATTTGGGTACATGGACCCTTAGGGCTACAATCTTGTGCTGTGTGCGTGGGAGAGTGGGTTCCTAGTGCAAGCAGCGACTCGTAGACCCCCCGTTTCTGCTCCGGAAGCAACCCTAAACCTAAACCCTAAGCCCTGAACCCCTAAACCCCTAAACCCCTAAACCCTCAACCCCTAAACCCTCAACCCCCAAGCCCTAAACCCTAAGCCTAGACCCCTACACCCTGAACCCTAAACTCCGAAACCTTAGACCACTACACCCTAACCTCGAAACCCCTAATCCCTAGGCTTTCGTGCTCCGTTCCTTGCATTTCTGCGCTCCCAGATATTCGAAGAAAAGCGGGCTGCTGAGATCAAGCGCCTCAAGGAGAAGCAAAAGGCAGGCTTTAGGGTTTAAAAGCGTTTAAGGATTTAGGGTTTGAGGTTTTCGGGTTTAGGGTTCAGGGTTTGGAGCCTAGGGTTTGGAATGGATTCATTGGCTTTGGCTAGTAGAGTGTAAGGGGGTTGGGTAGGGCTTGATAGAGTATTATAGGGCCATAGGGCTTACTGGGTTCAGGTTAAGGGATTTAATTTAATTTGCCAAAATATACATCTATAGCAAATAATATGTAGGGTTTCCGTATTATAGTAACGTAAACGAAACCCCTTAACAAGAACCCAGTTTAAAGTGTGGGCAGGCGAAGACAGCTTTTGACGGCTTGGGGGGCAGCTTGCGAGACGAGCTTTCGCTTTATTGGATCAATCCAACATGAGGATTCTCTAAACCCCGAACCCCCCCAAACCCTAAACCCNNCTAAACCCTGACCCCCCCCCCCCCCAGTAAAAAAATCAAAAGCCCTGTTGTAGCTCTTTAGACTATAGACCCTAAACCCACTAGAACCCAACGCTCGCAGTAACCTGACACAGGAAGAGAAGGAACGACTTCAAGAGCAGCTGAAGCAGAAGCGGCCTGACGGCGAAAGATCGTTCTGGCCAGAGGTAAGTAGGGGGTCACTTCAAACGGGTCGTTCTCTATACTAGGGTCCCTTTTGGGGTCCTTGTTATAGGGGTGCCGTACTCTATTGGGGACCTAAAAAGGGGCCCTAATTCAGAGAACTACCCAAATAGGTTCAAATAGGGTTTGGGAGTATATAATACTATAATCATAGTAAGGAACCCAAAGGGACCCCCAAACCCTCAACCCTAAACCCTCAGCCCGGGTTTAAAAGTGCTTCTTCCTCGTGTTTGAGGATTCAGGATTTCGGCTTTCAGGGCAAGTCTGGGCCCGGAGTCCTGGTTCCCGCAACCCTCAGCGAGGACTTGCAGAGATGGTGTTTTCATTTTACAGTTCATGGAACCCTAGGGGTCCATGTACCCAAATAGATATACTTTGGCCTTAAAGTAGTCCCTTTGGGGAAGGTACCGCTGAACGACGACTACCCCAAAAGGCCCTGTAGCAGAGCTCCAAGTTGCGAAACGTCGCAGCCCTTTAGTACCTGTTGCTGTTTCTGTGACTGGGTGTTCCTAAACCCTAAACACCGTTCTGGAGCTGCGTCCTGTTCTTTGGGCTTCCAAGGTTCACCGAAATCTCGAGTTTTAGGGTTTAGGGTTTAGGGGTTTAGGGTTTAGTGTCTAGGGGTTTAGGGTTTAGGGGTTTAGGGTTTAGGGGTTTAGTTAGGGTTTAGGTGGGAGTTTGACGGCGAATCCTGGAAATGTTCGAGAAAAGAGCCTAAATAGTTGAGGAATCAGGAGATAGGAGCCTGGTTACAAGTACCTATAACACCGGCCTCCGCATAACAAACAGAAGCAGGCAGGACTCTAGCAGCTTTCATTGAAGAGCTCCAGGGAGGTTGGAAGTGCTCGTAAAGTAGAGCTTCAGATCCTGTGACTTTCCCAGGAAGCTGAAAGAGCAGATGGAGATACTGAAGGCCGGTACACGAATGGGCTTAGGTGCAGGGTGCAAGGAAACATGGATCTCAGTGTTGACAGCTTCATGTTTAGGGCAGGGCTTAGGGTGTAATAGGGTGGCCCGAATCCTAAGAAACACTCTAGCATACATGTGGGTTCTTATTATCCTGTGTTGTGTGTTCTTCTGCGGTGCAGGGGCTTTTCTGCAAGCAGAGGTCCGGCTGTGAAGGTTCGGGGCAGGGTCCATGTTCCTACATAGTATACATCGGCCCTGATGTCATTATGTGGGAAGCCAAATAGGTACATGAGTCCTCAAAGCATCACCCTTGTAAGCCAGTTCCATTGTCTTGCTTCCGATCGCGGAAGCCGCTGCCCGTGAGTGTACGGCCAACCTCCTCTAAGCTTCGGCCGTTTCTTTGCAGGCTCGGCTCATGATGCGTGAGGAAGCCGCAGGAACCAGCGAGCTGCGGCTTTCAAGCCCCGACGCAAACCCTAGACCCTAAACCTTAAACCCTAAACCCCTAAACCCTAAACCCTAAACCCCTAAACCCTAAATCCTACACCCCTAAACCCTAAACCCTAAATAGATTGAAATCCACAAGGCCGCGGCGTCCTCGAGCCGGCACCAGACCCGGGATCTGGCCCTTCCAAGCCTTGCAGTGAACAACCCATAGGCTCCTCAGTAGCTCCTTTCTGTGGTTTATAACTTAGAATCCTATGAGGTAATCCCAAAAAGGAACTACTAAGGAGCCTATGGGAAGGTACCATGAACGACGGCTGTCTCGACGACTCCTCTTGCTTTGCAAAGAGCCTCCGCGACTCCGTACTGGCTTCGGACTTCGAATGGACAAAGAATCCCTAACACTCACCCAAAGCCCTATACTACCCTAAATCCTAAACCCCAAACCCCATACATAACTCTGAATAAGCGCCAAAGCCTGCAGGGACCCTAAACCCTGATCGAATCCGGTCCTTAACCTTCAATGAACCCTTAAAAAGATGAATAAACCTCCACGGTCTGAATGAACCCTGAACCTGCCTCGAATAAACTAGCCTTCCCCTAAACTTATAACCCCACTTATAACTACCCATGAACCTCCAAGTATCTATGGTGTACGAGGATGGTTGCCAGAAGAGTTTGTATAATGGCTACTATGTAAGGTTTACAATCATCGCCACTATTTTCCGGGGTTCAAAAAATGGCTACTACAAGGTTTGCTATCATGGCTACTAGAATCTCGGAAGCCTCAAAAGGTGGCAGGTAGGCAAAAGGTGGCATGAAGGTAGGTAAGATGAAGGATCCCTTTCTATGAGGACTCTTATTTGGGAATATCCCAGCTACCTTCATCCCACCTTTTGAGGCCTCCGATAGAAGCATTTATGATTATCGTCCTGACCCTAAACTCCAAACCCTAAATCCTAAACCCTAAACCGTGAGGAGTCCTGCGACGGACGCTGGAGTCTCTAGGAGTCTGGCTTTTGGGTAGGTCTCGGCTTGTGCAGATGAGAAGATGAGGTTTCTGCACCCTAAACTTCAAGCCCTAAATCCCTAAACTTTCCTAAACTCTACCTAACCCCCCAAAAAAACAATAACATAAGTAAAATGATGGCCCAAGACTATTATTCCACATACTTTTGAGGTCCGGGTAAACTCTAAACCCGAACCCCCCCAAATCAGGTCCGAAGAGGGTCCCAAACCCAATCATTTGCAAGCTTACCCATAGGCTCCTTAGTAGTTCCTTTTTGGGATGACCTCATAGGATCCTAAGTATGAACCACAAAAGGAACTACCATGCCTACGGGTAAAAAGAGCACAGGAGCGTGAGATCAAAGCAAAGATCCACGAGCAGCGCATTCAAACCGAGCCGGGGCCCCTTCTGCGACGTTGAGTTTAGGGCTTAGGGTTTTAGGGTTTAGGGTTTGAGGGTTTAGGGTTTTAGGGTTTAGGGTTTAGGTTGAGACCCCTCCATCTCCACCGCGACGCCTTGTACACCTTATACACCCTAAGCCCCAAACCCGAAACCGGAGAGTGAGTTCAGTGCTTCCGTTAGTAGATGTTAGTAGTAGCACCATTTGCCAGGGTTGCATAACAAGCTATAGGCTTGGACATGTCGCCTTGGTGTTTTGGATGTGGAGGCTTAAGCTCCATGGCTCCGTCGACCGTACTTTGAAGGGCCAGGGGTCCAGGATAGAGGGTTTGAGGTGACGACCCGAAAGCCTAAACCCTAAGGTGTTTAGGGACTTCAGGCTGTTGAGCTTTAAAACCGCAAATCCTGTACCCAAACCCAGCATCCGACCAATCACAGTCTACAGACTCAGAGTTTATTGCATCTAGCCGACAGGTTTTAGAGATCTCAGTCTTTGGCCTAGAAGGGTTTAAGGAGTACGATTTAGGGTTACGGTTTATGGTGTCGACGCTGCCCAGAGTGACACCCCAGGAACAAGATGTTCTGGCATTCCCAAATCAAAGACCAGTCAAAGTTATTCCTTCAACTCTGATATGGAAGTGATGCTGGAAACGTAAATGAAAACGACTTGACGCCGAGGGTCAGCCTCTACTGCATGGCTCTGATGATGCCATTCGGGTGCGCCGCCGTCAAGCGGGGTTAATTGAGGATTTTAGGCCTATACACCACTTTCTGAAAAGCACTCCGATTTCAATTCCTACGGCTTCGGGTTAGTCGGAGCAGAACGGGTGTGCTGAACCTTGCACAGGCAGGCTGCATTTTCAGGCAGGGGGGGGCGTGCATGGTTCAAGGTCTCAGGGCTCGGGGATTACTAAATTTAAACCTTGGAGGTTGAGTTTCCTAAATTCTTACAAAACCGTATGGACCATAAATCGTAGCCCTCTGGGGTTTAGACGATCGACTTATCAGTTCAGCATACGCAGGTGGGTTGAGGCCGTAGACTTAGGACGTCGGTGGCTCTCTCAGCCGATCACCAGACGAGCTCCGGTCATCTAATCTCTGTCAACTGAATATCCTCAGCCCCGCCAATCCCCTCGCTGTCAGCTTATGTGCCCGCAACCTCGTATTCCCCATACACTTATAGCTTGATCCTACGCCTACCGAATCGTTCTTACAAGTGCGCCTACAGGGATATGCCCCAAGCACTAAACCATCTCGAAGTCTCTCCCAGGTCAATCGTGAAATCTCGTCCCCCATAGCATCCGCCATGTGAGGTTAACTCTCGGCAAACCCTATAAGCTCAGGCCCTAAATCCTTTCAAGTTTGTACAGTTTTCTTGGTGCTGCGTCGGAAAGACTCTTCAGCCCGAAACCGCTAAACCCCTTAAACCCTTCACCCAAATCCGACGGAACCGATTAAAGGCAGGTGTGCTTGAATTTATTGCTTTTACTCCTGGCCGTATTGGATGCTTTGTTTGGGGGGGAGTAAGACTACATAGCGGCTAAGGTCGAGAACGTGACTCTTGATTCCTTGAACTAACCAGAGGGTCCATGTACCCCAAGAGTAGATACTTTGGCCCCAAAGTACCTATGTAGGGACTGCTTTAAGGCCAAATAGTAGTTTAGGCTTAAGGGTATAAGGGGGCAACTATAAGGAGTCTATCAGTACTATAAGGGTACTAGAAGGGTACTGTCAGGCTACTATAAGGGGTACTGTAAGGGGCACTAAAAAAGCCCTCGGAGGATCGCTTGCGAGTCCTCAAACCCGGCTATTTGGGTACCAGAATCGGCCATAAACCACCAAGACCGAAACCCATCATACCCTTATAGTACCCGTATGGTGCCCTGATAGTACCCTGATAGCAAGAAAAGCCTCTCAACGACTTCGGGAACTTCCTGGAACCCTTGTTGAACCCTTAGGAGCATGAAGCGTAACCCCTAAGTTAATTGCCCCTTTCGCCTTATGAAGCAGCCCACAGCCCTAAATCCTAAACCCATAAACCCTAAATCCCAAGCCCATAAAACAACCTTCAAACCCTAAACCGTTAAGCCCATAAACGCCGTAGATACATATCTACCTAACCACCGAGCTATCTATGTATATAATGTATGTATGTATGTATATTTTGAAAAGCTGGCAGGTACGAGGCAGGCCTCCTCCTGGAGCAGAAGAAGCGAGGCTCCTCTGGAGTTCCGTGGTTTTCGGGAGGTTCGGGTTGCGGGGTTTAGCGTTTTGGGGTTTAGGGTTTAGAGTTTCTCTGATGAGGGTTATAGGGTTTAGGGTTTGGGTTTGGGGTTGTTAGGGTTTCGGGGTTTCGGGCTAAGGGGTTTAGGTGTGTGAAGCGTTTAGGGCTATAGGGGTTCGGGGGTTGTGGGTCTAGTGTTACGCTTTTTAGGGTTTGCGGGTGGATTTTCGGGGTGTCGGTTCCGCTGGAGCCGGCCCGGAAGACTGAGACTAGGGTGTTCACTGCTCTGTTAAGGGTGCTATATGGGCAGTTTTCTAAACCCAGGGTCCCTTTTAAGGGGTCCTGTCTATAAGGGTGCCGTAACTATATTGGGTACCTGAACAGGGAACCCAGTTTAGCGAACTACCCACATGGGCTTTGTAGAATTCGATATATGGGACTTTCCGAACCTTAGGGTACCTTATTTTGGGGTCCTTATAATAAGGATCCTACTCTTTAGGGTACTATATTTGGGTCCCCTATTTTCGGAAACCCCCATATGGTGGCTCCTCGTCGGCGGACGATTCAACTTACCGGGTTTTCAGCCTTTGAGGTCCCCCCCCCCCCATCTCGTCTGCACCTTTGAGCCGTGCTTTACAGGTTAAGTGGGTTTTAGGATTTCGCCGCTTGTCGGCCCCACGGAAGGACGCCAAGCAGCACAACCTTGCATGAGGCGTTACTAAGTTACTATGAAGATTAGTTCTGCGATTGGGGTGTCGTCATGGAGGGCGGTGGGTTGGATGGTCCCGGGATAAGCCCGAATGGAGGGTCCCTTTTCTGGGATTCTCTCTTCGGGATAAGTCTGGACTGTCCCGGGATAAGCATGGATGGGGCGTCCCTTTAGTGGGGATTCTCTCTCTTCGGGATAGACATGGGTGGTCCTCCCCAGCAATTCTCCCTTGGGCAGATAATCCTCTGCATCAGGCCCCCTAATGAGCTGTTGCTGCCCTAGTGGACCTGTAGACAGCGGCCGAATCTGAGATCTCAAAGTCACTTGGTTGGAAGTGCTGGGTCGTCGATTGGTACTAGCCGGGATTCGTGGTTTCGAACCATCCCCTCCCCCCCGCCCCCCCACCCATTCCCGGCGCAGTGCATGTTGGGTCTGCCACTCTGCTATGTCAGGTATATAGGTTCAGACTGTTATCGGCCCTACACCCTAAACCGTAAAAGCATCTAGATTCCCTAATCTTGGCCCTAAACCCTAAACCCTAAACCGTAAAAGCATCTAGATTCCCTTATCTTGGCTTCTGGTTTTTGCCCTGATCCCATTCACTTCGTCTGCCAGGTGCCTTAAGGACCAAATGACCCCTACAAGTAGGGGCCCTATACCCTTATACTATGAATCCCCGTATGGCATATGAACCTTATAAACCCTTTTAGGGTTCTTCTCGTCTTTAAGGAAAGTACCCAGAAAAGGAATCCTAAAGATACCTTTTAAGTTCCCTCCAAAGGCCCCCGTAAGATCCCTTTAAAGGAACCCTTTTAGGGTTTTTTTCGTCTGCCAGGCGTTGGCATCTTCCAGTGTGACGAGTCTGGGCGCCTGGCCTCGCCCGGAAATGGCCGCGTTTTTTTTTTTTCAGAAGCCCTGGAAACAGAAGCTGCCTTCAAAGAGAGCCCATAATACCCCTTTATTAAGGAATATATACCTTAAGTTATAAGGGGCCTTGATATTATGTTTTAAGGTTTAATCCCTTAATTAAGGGATGTTGGGCTGTCTGGGTCGAAAAGCGGTGCTGAATAATTCAAGCAATACTGTTGATGATATAAATCCTGCACTACCTTAAGGACCCTAAACTAAGGGAAATATGGGATATTCCTTATTGTTCGTGATGCAGGAGTTCTATCATCAACCGTAGTATGCCCGTGTAGACTTGTAGTTCTTCTATGGTTATACAGACAGAGTATGACAGACTAATGTACCCCCGCCCAAACTTGTTCTGATAGCTGAACATTCGACCGGATAAGCTCAGCGCGGAAGGTTCGTCAGCTGCACAACGGCTAACCCCAAGCAAAAGACCCCTCAACCCTTAAACACCTAGACACCTCCCTGTTTCAATCCGAAACACCTCACCCCCTAAACACCCATAAACCCATATAGCCCCTCCCTGGTTTGATAATGGGAATGTGGGTTCGTGGCTCCGGATATCAAAACAGCCCTAAGGGTCCATGAACCCAAATAGTGCATACTTCGGCCTTGAAGCAGTCCCTATATAGGCACTTTGGGGCAAATGTATATATTTTTGTTGATGATATGAATACTGCATTGCCTTAAGGACCCTAAGCTGTGTGAATTATGGTGTATACTCCTTATTTTGGGTCATGCAGGATTATATCATCAACCCTAAACCCACCCTAAACCCTAAGCCCTTAAACCCTAAACATATGATCAACCGTATTTGGGCACATTCACCCTTAGGGCAGGTGCTGCTTCGGTAGGATCCTTTGCTCCTCCGGTCTGTTTTTAGGGGCCGGGAAAAATTAGAAGCAGTATATCGAAGCCCTAGACCCTAAACCCTAAACTCCTAATTCTACTCTGCTATGCCCAAGAGCCTTTTTCTGACAATTTCGGCCCCTCGATTGCGGTTCGAGGCTTCAGCGGTGTAGTTATGGCTTGTTCAATCACGCAGGGGAGGGGGATTAGTTTGTTTGGTTCTGACAGGCCATGAACTCTGAACCTTGAACTAGCAAGACCCTAAACCCCTAAACCCTAAACCCCTCAACCCTATAAACATTAATCCCTATACACCCTAAACCCCTAAACCCTAAAACTCTAAGCCCTAAAACCCTAAACCCCAAAAGCCCTAAAGCCCCGCACTCTCGACCCCGACCTCAAAGCCTTTCCGAGCACCAATTGTAGCCTCGAGAGACCCTCAGCCCTGGCCAACTTCTTGCTACACCCACTAAGCCCTAATTCCTATATACCTGGGGATCCAAAAATCTACAGTTTTAGGGGTCATACCATAAAATCAAGGGGTCATAGCCTAGCATTTTGTAGGATTTGGGGATGCAGGTAAACCCCAAACCCTACCTCCAAATTAGACCCTAAACCCCAACTCCAATTTAGACCCTAAACCCCAACTCCCACTTATATAGACCCTAAGCCATAAATCCTAAGCCCTCTTTTTGATTTCTCAGTACCTCAGAGAACTGAATTCCGGGGAGCACAGGGCCCCCAGCAGCAACTCGGGAAGTCGAATGATTGTTTGTTTTTTTTGTATCTGTGGAGGTTGTGCGTACCTAAAGAAACACACACGCACACACATTACATATCTATATATATATATATGCATGTATACACGCGTGTGTACATACATGTATATATATATATATGTGTGTGTGTGTCGAGAGAGAGAGAGAGAGAGTGAGAGAAAGATAGATAGATAGATAGATAGTGAGAGA